>ML255576.1:0-43738 GCA_005239495.1 Nicotiana undulata
GTTTATTGAGTACTTATTGATGTTAATAAATCCATTATGTCTAGATATTCCCGATTCAGAGTTAGATTCGAGAGGAAATGCTGTGATTGAGGCTTGACTTGCATTTTCTTTGGAGTCTAGGTAAGTGTTTGGCTTAACCTCAGCTTGAGGGATTAGGTATAGAGTCTTATTTGCTGTGTGTAACTCATGTCCAACGTATAGGCGTGGTGACGAGTGCCTATGCGTTGCGGTCAAGCATGCCCTTGAGTCAATTGTGATGAAACTTACTGTGTTCTTATTATTCTCCGCATTATGAGTAATTGGTGAATTAAAAGTGGTACCTTGATGTTGTTTCCTGACGTGGAGATTTATTGAGTTATTTGTTTCGGTTGAGGATTACATTGTTGAAATTGTATTTCTGATGCGAGGTTGGCTATAGCTGAAACCCTTGTCGGGCATTTGTTGATGTTGTAATTGATGATTTCTCCTTGCCGGGATAATAGAAATTTCATTGAGCATTTCCATGCACTTGAGACTTCTTAGTTTTGACTTTCACATTATATTGTTGCCTTGTTTTGATATATATATATATATATATATATATACACGAACGAGGGGACATTCCGTGCCGAGTGTTATTTTATATGCACGAGGGGACATTCCGTGTCGAGTGACTGTGAGGCTATGCACGAGGGGACATTCCGTGCCGAGTGTTATTTTATGCACGAGGGGACATTCCGTGCCGAGTGATTGTGAGGTTATGCACGAGGGGTCATGCCGTGCCTTTTGTTGTTCCTTATCTATTGAGAAGTTAAATTCCTGCCTTTATTTCTTTTACATATCAGTTACTGCCCTGTTCTACCGTGCTAGCAATTGTTGCCCCTTTTACTCCCAGCATGTCCTTCCCGTATCTGTCTTACTTGCTTATTTCCGTCGATATTCTACTGTTATTATATAGAATTGCACAGGTACATATATTGTTGTCGGTCCTAGCCTCGTCACTACTTCGCCGAGGTTAGGCTCGGCACTTACTCAGTACATGGGGTTGGTTGTACTGATGCTACACCTGCACTTCTTTATGTTGTGCAGACTACGCAGCCGGACCCGGTGATAACTGACGGTCGGAGCATCTCATCAGTTCACACAGGAGACATCGAGGTAGACCCGCAGACGTTTGTGGGCCTTGACGTCACCTTCTACTATTTGCTCTCGGCTCTGTCTTACTTTGTATTTCAAAGACAGTCCTATATACTTATTTTCAGACCTTTGTTTGTATTAATCTCTTAGACAGTTCGTGAGTATGTGACACCAGTCCTGGGATTTGTATATGGGTTTTACTTCGAAATTGCTATGTTATTTTTGGCTATTTGTTAACCTTCCTATTGTTGACAACCAATGCTTTAGTTATCTTATCTGTGTTAGTTGTTAATGAATTTTATTTAGTTCAAACGTTGGCTTGTCTGGCGGGTTCAACGTTAGACGCAGTCATGGCCCGAATGTGGGATTTCGGGTCGTGACACGGTTACTCCCACGTGATTACCGACAAGCAAAGTCGGACCTTGAGAGTAATAAAAATTAGTATGGTCTAGTAAACAAGATAAAGACGAACATGACTTAGGGACTAAAGGATTTGATAATAGTCATTATCGTGAGAATTTCAGAGATCGCGTTTCGGCAATGAAAGAATGGACAGCGGAAGAATAACCTTTAAATGTCATTTAGGAAGACACTTCCATAAAGCAAGCACTGTGAGCAGAGTAAAGCTTAAGGAACTAAGTGTGCCAGTTTCATTAGGTGTCACCCTCGCGCGTAAGAAATTCAGTTGTCCATGGTAGAGAAAGGTTACGACAAGGCGAGTAAGAGTTAGTGAAAAGTGAAAAGACGCCAAAGATGAAGAGGTAAAATGTATATAGGTGAATCTTCATAGCATTAAATGCTAGTACTCCCCTAAAGGGGGGAAGACGGTGTGATATGGCATTAAGTCGGGGTTATGTAGTTCAAGTAGCTATGGAATATTAAAGAAAGAATGCGGTAAAAAGGCGAAAAGAATGAGATTGCATTTATTCAGATCCTACAAATATATTACGACTCTAGAATATTATTCAAGCTTGATGCCGGGGAGAGGCAGTAAGGGTTCCCGACTAGGATGTTATTGATAAATAAGTGTGAATGGACACTTGATACATTAGGAGTCAGTATGAAAGGTAAGTTAAGACAAAATACATAACCCAAGAGAGGTTACACAGAATATAGATATGAGCATGGGCTGAGAGTAGTTAGCAGTTAATTTAGGAAAAGCCTAGTTATTGGTAGACAAGAGGTCTCAGATAAATCACCATACCATGCAAGATAAACATAGTGAAACCCAACACAGGAAATTCAGTTTCACATATATGACATCGTAATCCTTGAGAAATATTCAGATAAGAGTTAGGGTAGTTAAAGGTATCATATAAGTATTACGGAAATAAAAGAGAGTGTCGCTGGAGAGATAGTCAAAATTTTAGTTTAGAAGTAACCCTACGAGCACAAGGGCATAAAGGTAAGTAACTAAGGATAATTATAGGTGAGTAAGTACATCAAAAGTTTCGTCGGGTATACGATGTAAAATGCTCCTAGTTTTACTTGAGTCAGAAGGTCTTCCCTAAGTGCTACAATGAAAGACTAGCTGAGGAAATAAGGAAGAAGGCTTCAACATAAGCATAGTGACCTAAAGAAGAAATGATCTTGTAACAACATTGTATGAACAAAGTAGAACCTGTTGTGCTAAGGAAGAGGAAATAAAATCACAAGTAATATTCGAGATTGTATGAATTGCACGAAATTCCAATAGGTGTGGGCACTAAGATAAGCCAAGTAATCATGCAACAAGTGGCAGAACGACCAGAAAAAGCAATTACTTACTTTTATATAAAGCTGAGAAGGCACAAAAGAAATTATTCGATCAATGACCTAGAGTTAGATACATTATGAACGCACTTAAGATTTCAGACTATTATCCATGCAACATATATGTTGACATTCCTACAACTATAGGAGACTTCGATATAAGTTAAAAGAAATAATTGAGTCCACCTAACAAACAAAGACTTGAATTGTTAGAAGATTATATTATGGATGTTCCATAGCGCCCACAAAAGGAGAAAGTAATCACTAATACCTTGAGCTACATATCGGAAGATAGCGTAAGGCTACTTAAAGGCCAAGAGAGAAGAGGAAACTGAATGCATTTATCATTAAATGGGTTTTAATTCATTAAATTTTCAAAAAAAGTAATTATATTCAAAAGCTATTTATGTTGTGTGGAAATTGGGGAAGGAAAGGAAAATGATAAAGCTTTCCCTTGTTTGGTGTGACAAAAGAAAAGAGGGATACAACTGATTTGCAGAAACGTCTATTGCCACAATTCAGTAGCTCTTCCGTTCCAAGTTTGTATTTATTATGAAATTATTTCTTCATTGATTGAGTCCACACTTCATTAATCTTTATAGTAAAATAACAACTCAGTATACTAAGCTCCTACTATGTACAAGGTACAAACCATATTGAATGTTACGATACGATAGCGACTTTTACCATTGCGCCAAAGCTCTATTTATAGTAGCTAAACACAATCTTTTTAGACACTAGAAATTAAGTTTCTTGACAAGCTTCGAGAAATCTACCATCATTACAGTGGCAGATTCAAGATTTTAAAGTCATCGGCGTTCGCTGACAAAAATTTCGAAAAACAAAGAAAAATAAATTTAGTGATGGGTGCTCTCTCGATACCTATTTCAAATTTTTGACAATTGTCTAGGTAAATCTACTAAGCAGGTTCAAAGACAATGAGCGCTTAAGCACCCGTATAGGTCCATGTAGATCCGCCAATGACCATCAACCTTATCAGAAAGCAAGACGGATTTTTGTTTAAACAAAAAAAGAATCAGAACAAGAAAAGATTGTTAATAACATCACATTCAATAATTTTACTAGATAAATATAGTTTTGCCGTTGGAATGACGAAAAGAACTGCCAGTTCCATTGTTGCTGATTGTTGTATGATCTTTCCTCATCAAAATTCCGTCCTTCCGATTGTCTGATGATATAATCACTTTGAGTAATTTCATCACAAAACGTGCATATCTAACGTTAGAACTAGATGTGTAATCATATAAGATTAGAATAATCACATTCAATAGAAAGTACAATATCCCAGAGGGAAAAAAAGAAGAAAGAGAATTTTGCCTCAGACTGTTTTGCCATTATTGTATATCTCCAAATGCACAAGTTTACATGTGAGACACCATGGAAAGTCAAGATGTTGAAAGAAGTTGAGACTGACCTAAAATCATATTTGTTGCAGTTGTCTCAAAAGATGTATGATGTTTTAATTGCTCTATAGAATCTGTGAAATTAGGAAATTTTCTTTAAGAACTACAACACATCCACCATCAACCTTTTTATCTTCATTTTTTCCAAAGAGATAATTGCTATTATTGAAAAGAATTAAACACCATAAAGATACTTGACTTTTGCCTCAATAAAATGAAATCAAACTAGAAAAGATTGCTTGCTAATGTGTTTGACAGACACACTTGCCTGTCAGAATGGAAAGGAAAACTACAATTTGTTGATGCTGATTTCTGAATGATCCATTTTTTAGCAAACTCCATATATCTTCGGATTTCTTTTATGCGAGAAAATTGATTTCAAGGCTTGTGATAAACATGTGTGGCGCCTGCACTGCAAGAAGATTCAATAAATGGTAATGAATGACTGCAAGTGATATAGGGCATTCTCATGTAATTAAAAGAACCTATAACCCTACCTTCCTTAATGTTGCATTGAGTACACAACACTAGAGATGATGTCTCACAGGATATTCGCCAACAAATTCTAAAGCATAAACAGTATTTTGACTTATGCAGATTAGCCAAAAAAGTACATGTTCAGTTGGAGTGAACAAATATTCTGTGAAATTCATCTTTTCCTCGCAACAACTTTTTGCTTCATATTTGGGATGGGGAGGGGAGATGGGAGGGGTTGATCTACAAGTGCAGCTTAAAATTGAAGAAGGAACAAATATGATATTCACAGTACAGATGCCCAAAGGAATGGCTGGCTAACTACATGTACAACCAGAACCATTTATGTTGAGATGGTATAAAGGTTAGAAACTAGGTGTAATCCAACCACTATGATACTACATCTTTTTATTTTTCCTTTCTTAAGTATATTAATGTGAGAAACAATATTGTTTACTTGAAACTTTTATAGGTAATTTATATTTAGTAGAAATCTGCCACATATCTTGGACCCAAAATTGGATGGAGTGTACGATGGAAGCCAAGTCTCAAGACCTTTCACAAGATCATAAGCCAAGAAGTAAAGATACTTAGGCCTCAAATGACCTAAACTCAAAAAGCGGCACATACGCATCCCACGAGTAGAAAGAAAACTCTTCACATAAATATCATAGGGACCACACAACCCAAGAACATCCCGCAGGGATGACCTGCCTGCTAGCCTCAAACTGACCTCTCATGATCACAACCACTATGCAATTGCTAAACCTTCCCGAGACTAAACTCATCAACAAGTCATAAAAATGTAATTCATTCCACAATCAACATGAAAGATCACTAACACAGTCATAACTTAAGGTTATGCAACACATCAAAATAAAATCGAGCATCCATAGTTCTTTGACCACAATCGAAATTCTTCTCGTCACATTCAAACCATCTAAGCTCATCTCGCAGTCACATAATACCCAACATATATCTATTCAACCACTCACTGAGCCATCAATACCATTCCTAGGGACACTACCATATATATAAGTCTAAATGCACATACTCACATAATTGAAACCACTGAGCGAGGTTGCTCTCTAAACCTAACCTCCAGACTCCCCTAACACCACAACACAAAGACACATCTCGCACCTCATCCATGACATCATAGATCGTCTGTGCACAATTGATACGAATGCTCAACATCACGTACCAGTGAGTGAGAGAAATTCAAAGTGATACGCTTCAAGCTGAATCAATCTCATAAACCAAACAAAACCAATAACCAGCTCTCCCAGAGCTCACATTAACAAGAAATACGTAGGTTTCTCATAATCTGCTTGTACATCATCAAGAGAGAAACATGAGAGGGTGACCCCAGGGGGACTAATCCGTATCCACATGTTGCACGGAAACTCACGTGTTGTACGTACAACTCACACGCTAATAATATCAACCACACAGACAACTCACGTGCTGGACGAACAACTCGCGTGCTAAAAATATCGAGATATCTGGATCCGTACAGACAGCTCACGTGCTGCACGAATAACTCATATGCTAATAATATGAACTGCACGGGCAACTCTCTTGATGCATTGACAACTCAGTGCCAATATAACAATCCTCCTAGCATGGTCACAAGCTTCAATATCATAATCCACCGAGTGTGGTCACAAGTTCAATATCACAATCCGCCCCGTGTGGTCACATGCCCAATATCACAATCCGTCTGCGCGTGGTTACATGCACAAATATCACATTCCATTCGGTGTGGTAACATGCTTAATATCACAATTCGCACGGCGTGATCACAAGATCAATATCACAATCCGCACGGCGTGATCACAAGCTCAATATCATAGTCCGCCCGACGTGGTCACAGACTACCAGTCCAAACCATACCACACATAAAACAGATATACAATAATACATGTACATGATCAAAGAACATCATATTTTCTAATCCTCAACTGGTATAAGTGGCATGCTAAAGTGTATGCATGTGCAAGTCTGATATCATATCTCATATCAGGTGAATAAATCAAAAAATAGCAGCAATCAGGCTTAATTAGGAGATTAACCTCTAAGCAAACTAAAACATGGCTTATATGGCTCCTAACAGTGGTACAAAGAAGAGAAACATCACATCATGAAGCTTAGCAATCAATTTAAGGCTTATCATAGTCTAAGCACTACCCCAAGCATGAATAAATACCCTGGTGCACTCACATGGGTTTAGCCCCATAAGCCCACACATGTGCGCCTTTCATATAGCGTAGATATCTCAAATACCTCGGACAACTAGTTCCTCAACCAAGTGTAGGTAAGATACTTACCTCAAGCAAGCAAAACTAATACTATAGAAATGCCATCCCGCGTGAATCGACCTCCAAACGGCTCGAAACTAGCCAAAAGAAACTCAAAAACATTAGATAATGCCAAAGGAAGCAAACCCAAACGATAAAGGTCAAATATTCAATAAAATACTCAAAGTCAACCAAAAGGTCAACCTAGGTTCGCACCTCGGAATCCAACAAAACTCACAATTCTGGCTACCCATTCGTATATGTGTCCGACCATACTAATATCACTCAAATATAACTCTAATTCGATGTTCAAAACACCCCATATTGACAAACCCCCGATTTCTCTTTAAGATTCATTAATCAAATGTCAAAATCAAAGGCAGAATCATATAAAATAATCATATATGAGTAGAAAATACTTACCCTAGTTCATGTGGTGAAAATTCTCTCCAAAATCGCCCAAAAATGAGCTCCAAATCTCCAAATGTGATACTATGAACAAAACCTTTGAAATATAAGCTTCTACCCAGGAGTTTCCGCTTCTGTGGACAACCAATCGTTTTTGCGTAAGGCCCCGTAAAATGTTTCGTGAAAACCAGGATTCTATGATGCCGAGCTAGGCGTAGAGGTCAATAATAGTAAAAATCAGTGGTTCAGACATTTTGGATTGAAGAGTGCGTTAAAACGATAAGGAAAATATTTTGCAGAAAAAGGGCATTTCTGCAGTCCACTGTGTGGCCGCTGAATCTCTCCGCGGACCGCAAAATGGCCGCAGAGTGACGCAACCTTTTTTGCCAATTTTGACACCATGTTTGCGGCCCATTATGCAATCGCAGAACCATTTCGCTGGCCGCACATTGATCGCATATTCGCCTTTGAGATTTGTTATGTGGGAGTTCTGCGGCGTATTATGTGACCGTAGAATAGGTCTGCGGACCGCAAAGTGGTTGTAAACCGAAGAAGAAAAATGCCTGGCTTGAGGCCAATTATGCGGCCCATTTGCGGACCGCGGAAGTGTTATGCGGTCACATATGCGACCGCAGATTTATGTTGGGGCTTCGATATTTCTCATTTTAAACCCGACCCTATCTCGTTAAAACACCCATTTTGGACCATTTTGAACATATTTTCTGATATTTCTAGAGAGAGAGAGAGAGAGAGAGAGAGAGAGAGAGAGAGAGAGAGAGAGAGAGTTATAGAGAGAGGGCCTAATCTTCACCAAATTGTTCTTCAATTATCACTTAAAACCTTGAAGATATTCAAGTGAGGCACCTAAGTCTTCATCCTAAGAGGTAAGACTTCATCACCCCAACTCTTAGTTCCAAACATAGCTATAATGATCCCTTAGTGAGATAATTCATAGGGATAAAGGTGATTACCTTGCATGCATGTGTTCCTAGAGGATGTGGGGGAGTTGTAAATTAAAGATAGAGAATTATAAATCAAATGTAGAAAAGAATGGGGTATGGGTTGGTGTAGTCTTTCCTAAAAAGGGCTATAAAATCTTAAGGAACACATAATGTTTGATATAATGCTCAAGTGAACAAGGATTTTGATCATTTTCCTAATTGTGGGTTAAATTGTGCCACATTGCAAATAGATTGAAGTTGCGATCATTCCGGAACATTGTATAAATTAAGGAAAGCTCAAATGAGGTATGTATGGCTAAACCTCATTCTTTTAGAATCAAAATCCCTGGTGTTTGTTGTCGCGCCCCCTTTTTCTATCGCACGGGTTAGGTACATAGAGATCGGGTTTATGACATTTGGAAAACTCCTTAAAAGAAAGGGTTTAAGGAAGAGTCGCCACCTAACGATTTTTATGGTGCGATAGGGCACCTAGAGTTGATAACTCATGAACTAGTTTGCGTTACCAGAGATTGGGTAAGGGCTTGAAATTATCCCAAGGGGAAGGTGTTAGGCACCCGTCAAGATCCACAAATGTGGGTCCCAACCAATAAGTTTTGTGAATTTGGGAGGTGAACAAGTAGCAAGTAAGGTTCATATAAGAGGGGATTTCAAACAAGCATAAAAATCTTTAAAGGTTTTAGAGAAAGTATAAAAATAAACATTTGAAAAGAAACTGTCCTAGGTTTAAAGTAATACGGATCACATCAATGCAATACCCGGTATGTCACACCTCAAAGAGGCGGCTACACGTGGTATTAGCGAACCGGTCACCATATCCGTATTCTACCCTTCCCACCCCGTAAAGGTTATTTAAAATGCATGTGTTGGTTGCGAATGCTTATTGCGTGCCATTACCCGTCCCATTCTATAAGTCCTGGAGGGTGTTTAGGACTACTAATCCTACAAGGTGAGTACTAGGCTGGACCCCTAAGTTTAAAGGATAAACTCTAAGCGACAAGCATAACAAGTAGGACTTGCACATAAGGGATTCACGAAATAATTAAAGGCTCATGTATCCCTCCCCAAATAAGGCACATAGGATAGCACATCTCCAACACAATAAAAGTCTCAAAGTAAGAACTTAAAACAGGAATTTGAGTATGAAAACAGTAGGTTTTAGAGGGTTTTAGCAAAGAAATATTTCAAAAATAACTTAGTAACAAAGTAGGGATAAAACAGAGTATTTGAAAATATACAGAGTGATTTGCCGAAAGGAGTGACTGATTTTGGAAATCCAGTATTTTAAAGGCAGGAGCAGGAGTTTAAAGAATGCACAACAGTTTTAATGAAAAACTCTCAGTAAAAAGTAAATGAATAATTTTAGAAAAAAAAACCAGTAATTAAAAGTAAAGCATGACTTTTAAATAACAGAGTGGTTTGTATGTATTTCGAAAAGAAAGGGTAAATGGTTTTGAAAGTTCAGCAATTTATAGGCAAAGCATGAGTTGAGGATGGTAACAAACAGTAAAGTCTTAAGGATTTCAAAAAAAGGACTCATTGGTTTTAAAGACCACCTTTTAATACAGGCAAGACATAAAATAGTTGATTCTGGCTTTTATAAGTACTGAACCTAAGGTTTGCCTAGGCGTCTGAAATATATACTGATTTTTATTCTTTACAAAATCTGAATGCAGGTCTTTAACCTTGATTTTAAAAGACAATGGGTAATACATTGAAGACAGTGTTGAGTTTTGCAGAAAATGTTTAGCCATTTAACCCATTTTAGCGAGGTTGTTAAATTTAATACATACTTACTAAGTGTTCAATAGAATATAACTTAAAACACACATGCTGAAGGTAAAGTCCTAGAGAACATGGTATCTAATGCATGCATTGGTACCTAAAACATGATTTCTAGATATAGTACTTATGAAAATGCAGCAGCAGTAACGTTATAGCAGTTTATTACTTTATTATAGTTATTAGTTGTGAACACGATTTATAAAATAGACATGAGTGTAGTAGAGATGCTGAAGTAGACAACCTAAACATGGTTTCTAATGCATGGTATGTATGTCCTAAGCATGATACTATTGCACACACATGTAAGTAAAATCCTATAGTCATGGTCTCTACCCACACTATACTAACCATGCATAGTCCCCTCCCAAATTCATTATCCAGCCCCAATTATTCATTTACATGTTATTACAGACCATTGTTGCATAAATTACACAAATGAATAAGAAAATTAAGAAGTTACACTATAGGGAGCCTAACAGTAGGCCCAAGTACCAGATCCAACATGCCATATGACAAGACCTCTTGTAACCCAGGTGTGTCAGAGTTCCTAAGGATCTCAGGGGATCCTAGGCAGTGCTCACACCCAAGTTCCCTAGCCAGGAATGAGTAAGTGCAGTGGGGAATGCCAGCCTTGTGTGTCAGAGTTCAATGGGTACTCAGGGATCCCCAAGGCAGTGCTCACACGAAGGGGGCTGAACCTAAAGTCTAAGAGTAGTGAGATGTGTTTGTAGTTTAAAAAGAGTTGAATTTGAAAGTAGTTTTGAAGTAACAATTTTGAAATATAACTTCAGAGGACAATGTAAGAATTTATGAAAACAGTTTGCAAAGGGGGAAGTAGTGAAACCACAATTCAGCATATAGAGAGTTCAAGAAAACAAACACAAACAAGGATAGGGAGTTGGGGACAATTAATTCACATGCCAGCATTAGAATAGGGTTACAAGTTCTCAAATAATTATCACATAGTTGTCATAAAGCATCACAAAGTCACATATTAGGTATAGAGTCAGAATCATTTATCTTTAGGTGTCATGGGGAGGGAACACATGTCTGTAGCATGATAAGCTAAGTAGAGGATAAGAATAAACAAGAAACAGCAGTCCCGTTGAGACAAGAAAAGGATGATCACATAGACAAACATGCATGCTAACTCCATAGGGGTAAAACAGGGTTATAGTAGATCATACAAGGTAAAGCAGGAGACATCATATACTAAAAGGGAAGGGGAAATCATAGAAGCATGCTAGTTACATGGTAGGCATTAGAACAATAAGATAAAGCACAAAAGGAACAACAAGTAGATTGACATGAACTGAAACATAATGTGTGGAGACACTGTAAACTTAAATTAGGAACATACCAGTCAAGGGTATAGAACAACAATGTGCAAAGAGGTAGAGCAACAACAGTAGTATGCAGAACAAGAGAGTAGTAGGAAAGCAGTGTGCAGGAATAAAAAAGCAACAAGGATTACTCAGTTTTGGCTTTCAGCCAACTGAGTAGTCAACAATTGATGTAAAGAGCAAGAAGATGTGTGTATGGAAACACAACAGTTTCAGAGCAATGTACTCAGTGTTTTTGTGTGTGTATGTTAGTGTATCAATGTATTCGTGTCTGTTATGCAAAAGAGGACAGGGTATTTATAATTTTGAAAACGAGTAAGCACATAAGGTAAGCTAGGACCTAGTTGTAACACAAGTATGGAAATAATGTTCAATTAGTATCAATTAAGGACAAGGACTCCTTTAATTAGGGAGTCAAGTTCAAACGGTACCAATACAATTATATAAGGAAAAGAATCAACTCGTAAACTGATTTTATTATAATAGGGTAGCAAAATCATATAGGAAATAATAACAGCCAAATACAGAGTGCTTCTAAACAAGGAAAATATGGATTGCACATAAATAAGGTAGAACTCAAATCAATCACAGAATCATGGGTAAGACTGGAAGTCGCAAAGAATCAATGCTGATTAAGGGAAACATTTTGTAACTAAGGAAACAATTCAAAAAATCGATGCATAATTATAGATTCAAAAGATGTCACAACTTTGGCATGGAATCAATGAAGTATTTGGCAAACAGTCATTAACCAATAATCAGACTTGATAGTCAATGAAATAGCACGAAGATGAGAGAAACCTAAGCAAGGAATCATAGAGCAGTAGTGTCACGACCCGGAATCCCACCTTCGGCCATGACTGCGTCTAACGTTGAACCCGCTAGACAAGCCAACGTTTGAAATAGATAAAATTCATTAACAACTAAAACGAACAAGGTAACTAAGGCATCGATGGTAAACAATATGAAGGTTAAAAAATTACCAAAAATAATATAACAACTCCAAAATAAAACTCATATACAAATCCCAAAACTGGTGTCACATACTCACGAACTGTCTAAGAGATTACTAAAACAAAGGTCTGAAAATAAGTACATATGACTGTTTTTGAACTATAAGATAAGACAGAGCTGAAAGTGAAGGGTAGAAGGTGACGCCAAGGCCCACGAACGTCTGCGGGTCTATCTCGATGTCTCCTGAATGAACTGATGGAATGCTCCTTCCGTCAGTGTCCACTGGGTCCGACTGCGTAGTCTGCACAACATAAAAAAGTGCAGGTGTAGCATCAGTACAACCGACCCCATGTAGTGAGTAAGTGTCGAGCCTAACCTCGGCGAAGTAGTGACAAGGCTAGGACCGATAACAATATATGTACCTGTGCAGTTCTATAAAATAACAGGAAAATATTGACGGAAATAGGCAAGTAAAACAGATACGGGGAAAACATGTAGGGGGTAATAGGGGCAACAAAATGTTAGAACAGTAGAATAGAGTAATAACTGGAGTGTAAAAATAATAAGGCAGGAATTAAACGTCTCAGGACAGATAATGAACAGCAAAAGGCACGGCATGTCCCCTCGTGCATAATCTCACAATCTCTCGGCACAGCATATCCCCTCGTGCATAAATAGCAACACTCGGCACGGAATGTCCCCTCGTGCAATAAACAATCAATGATCAACACGGCATGTCCCCTCGTGTGATAAATAACAAGCAATCAGCACGGCATGTCCCCTCGTGCAACAAATAATAAACGATCAACACGGCATGTCCCCTCGTGCGATAAATAATAAACGATCAGCACAGCATGTCCCCTCGTGTGATAAATAATAAACGATCAACACGACATCTCCCCTCGTGCGATAAATAATATAAAAGAAACAATATAGTGTGAAAATCAACAATAAGAAGTCTCAAGTGAATGGAAATACTCAATAAAATTCGATCGTCCCGGCAAGGGACTCAACTATAACCAACCTCGCATCAGAAATACAATTTCAACAGTAAAAGCTCCAACTGAAACAAATAACACAAGAACTCCCCATGTCATGAAACAACATCATGGTATCACTTCTAAATCACCAATTACTCATAGTACAGAGAATATTAAGAACACGGTATGATTCATCACAATTGACTCACGGGCATGCTTGACCGCAACATATAGGCACTCGTCACCCCGCCTATACGTTGGACATGAATCACACATAGCAAATAAGACTCTATACCTAATCCCTCAAGCTAAGGTTAGGCCAAACACTTCCCTCGTCTCCAAAAATGCAAGTCAAGCCTCAATCACAGCCTTGCCTCTCTAATCCAACTCCGAAACTATAATATCTAGAGATAATTGACTTAATAAAATCAATAATTATTCAATAACTCAATCCCCAAGGCCTAATTATACATTTTCTATCATTCTTCCAAAAATACTAAAATTCGACCCTGGGCCCGCTTGGTCCAAACTCGAGGTTCGGACCAAACTCCGAACACCCACAACCCCACGAGTTAGAATATATAATTTGTTTCAAGATCCGACCTCAAATTGAGGTTGAATTGCCAAAAATTCCATAAACCTAACTCTACCCAAAAACCCCTAATTCCTACCTTGTTTTCATGATTTTAGGCCTAGGTTCTAGTGATTAGGGAAGGAAAATGGAAGAAATTGGTGTTAGGAACACTTACCCAAATAGTTATGGAGGAGAAAATGGCTTGGAGGTCTTCAATGGGGCTTGGAGAAGAAGAATGAAGTGAAAATTGTGAAAAATCCCGTATGGTATTCTGTTTTGGGGTATTTTAATAATTGGGCAAAAATACCCTTCGCGTTCGCGGGCCCCTGGCCGTGTTCACGAAGGGTTGACTAACCTGACCTACGCGTTCGCGAGTCCTTGGCCGCGTAGGTTTGACTCCACTAGCCTACGCGTTCGCGAGCATAGGGCCGCGTTCGCGAAGAACAAACTACCCAGCCCCCTAGACCCCAGCCTAACACTACGCGTTCGCACCCTAGGGACGCGTTCGCGTAGAAGCATTTTCTAGTGCTCCGCGTTCGCGTGTTCCTCTATGCGTTCGTGTAGAGTAAAATCCCAAGCCACAATAGTTACCCTTCGCGTTCGTGAGCCCTTGGCCGCATTCGCGAAGGGTATTACACCAGACACCAGCAAATCATCAAAAACACCAGATTTCTACACTTTAACTCACCCTGTTAGCTACCCGAAACTCACCCGAGCCCTCGGGTATCAAAACCAAAACCACACACGACTCCCAAAACATCATACGAACTTGTTCAAGCTTTTAAATCATCAAAACGAGGAATTAAACTCCAAAATCTATATAATTTTCTAAAACTTCATAAACTTCTAAATTTCCCATTTTTGATCCGAAACACGTCATTTCAAGTCCGTTTTACACCAAATTTCACAGATAAGACAAATAACATATAATAAACCTGTTCCGGGCTCTGGAACCATAATACGGTCCCGGTAACACGATTTTCACATAATTATCCATTTTCAAATTCCTTTATTATTTTCAGAAAACAATTTTCTTTAAAAATTCATTTCTCGGGCTTGGGACCTCGGACGATTCCGGGCATACTCCCAAGTCTCATATTTTCCTACGGACCCTCCAGGACCGTCACATCACGGGTCCGAGTCCGTCTACCAAAAATGTTGACCAAAGTCAACTTTATTCATTTAATTATCATAAAACTCCATTTTCATCAAATTTCAACATAAGGACTTCCCGGCTACACGCCCGGGATGCGCACGCATATCGAGGTGAGAAACAAAGGCTTTCAGGGCCTCGGAACACATATTTAGCTAGAATTACTTAGGATGACCTTTTGGGTCATCACAATCTCCACCTCTAAAACAAACGTTCGTCCTCGAACGGGCATAGAAAAGTACCTGAGTCTGAGAAAAGATGGGGATAACGACTCCTCATATCGGACTCGGACTCCCAAGTAGCTGCCTCGGCAGGCTGACCTCTCCACTGAACACGGACCGAAGAATAACTCTTCAACCTCAACTGATGAACCTGCCTATCTTATATAGCTACCGGTTCCTCCTTATATGTCAGATCCTTATCCAACTGGACACCGCTGTAGTCAAGAACATGAGATGGATCTGCAATATACCTCCGGAGCATAGATATATGGAATACTGGATGCACTGCTGATAAATGCGGTGGCAATGCAAGTCTGTAGGCCACCTCTCCTACCTTATCCAAAATNAGGCATCCTGGACTAACTCAGAACCCAATAGCCTAGCCTCTCCGGGCTCAAACGATCCGTCTGGAGACCGACACCCCCTTTCATACAACGCCTCATACAGAGCCATCTGAATGCTCGACTGGTAACTGTTGTTGTAGGCAAAATCTGCTAAGGGAAAGAACTGATCCCATGAACCACCAAAGTCAAAGACACAAGCTCGCAACATATCCTCCAAAATCTGAATAGTACGCTCGGACTGTCCGTCCGTCTGAGGATGAAATGCTGTGCTCAACTCAATCTGTGTGCCCAACTCTCACTGAAATACCCCCCAGAAATGGGAGGTAAACTGAGTACCTCGGTCTGATATGATAGATAAGGGCACACCGTGCAATCTAACAATCTCCCTCAAAGAGATCTGAGCTAACTTCTCTGCCGAAGATGAAACCGCCACAGGAATGAAATGTGTTGACTTGGTCAGTCTATCTTCAACAACCCATACTGCATCAACCATCCTCGGAGTCCGTGGGAGTCCAACTAAAAAATCCATCGTGATATGCTCCCACTTCCACTCGGGAAGCTGAATCTGCTGCATCAAACCACCGGGTCTCTGGTGCTCATACTTAACCTGCTGACAATTCAAGAACCGAGCTACATAAGCCACAATATCCTTCTTCATTTTACGCCACCAGTAGTGCTGCCGCAAGTCCTGGTACATCTTCGCGGCGCCCGAATGAATGGAATACCGGGAACTATGGGCCTCCTGCAATATCAACTCACGAATCCCGTCCACATCAGGAACACATATACGACCCTGTAATCTCAAAACTCCCTCAGCATCAACTGTGACTTACTTGGCACGTCCGTGCCGAACCGCATCTCTAAGAGCACACAAATGACGATCATCATACCGCCTGGCGTGAATACGATCATACAATGAAGAACGAGCGACGGTATGGGCTAAAACACTGCCACCCTCAGAAACCTCCAACCTAACAAATCGATTGGCTAACTCTTGAACATCCAAAGCCAAAGGTCGCTCTCCAACTGATAGATAAGCCAAACTACCCATGCTGATTGACTTCCGGCTCAAAGCATCGACCACCACATTGGCCTTTCCCGGATGAGAGAGAATAGTAATATCATATCCTTCAGCAACTCTAACCACCTCTGCCACATATTCAACTCCTTTTGCTTAAACAAGTATTGCAAACTCTTGTGATCAGTGAATACCTCACACGGTACCCCATACAAATAGTGCCTCCAAATCTTCAAGGCATGAACAATAGCTGCAAGTTCCAAATCATGGACTGGATAGTTCTTCTCATGAATCTTCAACTAACATGAAGCATAGGCTATTACCTTCCTAAGGGGATGACCTCTGCTAAAGGAATCTCTGCCTCCAGATGAGGCACCACTGAAATGACCGAAATGACGGGGTCTCTTGTCAGACACCTCACCACCACCCTGGGATAATACCATCTTAATGCGTCTGGACACATCGGCTGCATCCTGAAAGGAGATATCAGTACCCGTCTCTCTGGCCATCTAAAGTCTGATGGGCTGAGCTAGACCCTCAATAACTCCGAACTCTCTCCCGATCAGTGGGGAGTATCATAATGGCATGCCTGGCCAAAGTAATGAACCTGGTCTCGTACTGAGGGACGGACATGGAGCCTTGCTGTAGATGCTCAAACTGCCTCCAAAGATCCTCTCTCTGAGTAACTGGAAGGAACTTCCCCAAGAACAACTCGGAGAACTGAGCCCAAGTCAGAGGTGCAGACCCAGCTGGTCTGGTCAAGCAGTAATCTCTCCACCAAGTCTTGGCGGTGCTAGAAAGACGAAATGTAGCAAAATCAACTCCATTGGACTCCACAATGCCCATGTTCCGAAGAACCTCATAACATCTATCTAAATAATCCTGGGGATCCTCTGATGGTGCATCAGTAAATGTAGTAGTGTATCCAACCTCCACAGAGCGTCTACTGACATGGCTGCTCCCTCAACTGCTGGTGCCACAATACTCGGCTGAACCACTCTGACTGCCTGAGGTGCCGAAGTTTAGAACTGAGTGGCGAACTGCTCTGGCGTATGAATAACAGGAGTCTCGGTTCCTCCCCTAGCCTGAGATCTAGCTGGTGCAGTAGGAAGAAGACTGGCCTGAGCCACACTCTCCATGAGTCCCACTAAGCGGACTAGAGCGTCCTGAAGCACTGGGGTGGCAATGAACCCCTCTGAGACCTGAGCTGGTCCAACTGGGACTGTCTGAGTAGGAACGTCACCGGCAAAGTCTACCTGTGGGTCCTCTACTGGAGCTGCTAATATAGCTCTGCCTCGGCCTCTAGCACGGCCTCGGCCCCTCGTAGGAGCTGCAATAGGTGGATCAGGCTGCTGGTCTGTCGATGAGGAAGCGCGCATTCTCGCCATCTGCGAGAGAGTAAAATAGAGACTCAATTAGTATTCAGAATTCAATTGGCACGACAAAGAATGAAATATGTGAAGTTATTCCTAACTTTGCAGCCTCTGGGGATAAGTACATACGTCTCAGTACCGATCCCTCAGACTCTACCAAGTTTGTCCGTGAGTTGTGAGACCTAAGAACCCGCTAGACAAGCCAACGTTTGAACTAGATAAAATTCATTAACAACTATAACGAACAAGGTAACTAAGGCATCGATGGTAAACAATATGAAGGTTAACAAATTACCAAAAATAATATAACAAATCCAAAATAAAACTCATATACAAATCCCAAAACTGGTGTCACATACTCACGAACTGTCTAAGAGATTACTAAAACAAAGGTCTGAAAATAAGTACATATGACTGTCTTTGAACTATAAGATAAGACAGAGCTGAAAGTGAAGGGTAGAAGGTGATGCCAAGGCCCACGAACGTCTGCGGGTCTATCTCGATGTCTCCTGAATGAACTGATGGAATGCTCCCTCCGTCATTATCTACTGGGTCCGGCTGTGTAGTCTGCACCACATAAAGAAGTGCAGGTGTAGCATCAGTACAACCGACCTCATGTACTGAGTAAGTGCCGAGCCTAACCTCGGCGAAGTAGTGACGAGGCTAGGACCGACAACAATATATGTACCTGTGCAGTTCTATAAAATAACAGGAAAATATTGACGGAAATAGGCAAGTAAAACATATACGGGGAGAACATGCGGGGGGTAATAGGGGCAACAAAATGCTAGAACATAAAAGCAGAGTAATAACTGGAGTGTAAAAATAATAAGGCAGGAATTAAACGTCTCAGGACAGATATTGAACATCAAAAGGCACGGCATGTCCCCTCGTGCATAATCTCACAATCTCTCGGCACGGCATGTCCCCTCGTGCATAAATAGCAACACTCGGCACAGAATGTCCCCTCATGCAATAAACAATCAATGATCAATACGGCATGTCCCCTCGTGCAATAAATAATAAACAATCAACACGGCATGTCCCCTCGTGTGATAAATAATAAACGATCAACACGACATGTCCCCTCGTGCGATAAATAATATAAAAGCAACAATATAGTGTGAAAATCAACAATAAGAAGTCTCAAGTGTATGGATATACTCAATAAAATTTGATCGTCCCGGCAAGGGACTCAGCTATAACCAACCTCGCATCAGAAATACAATTTCAACAGTAAAAGCTCCAACTGAAACAAATAACACAATAACTCCCCATGTCATGAAACAACATCATGGTATCACTTCTAAATCACCAATTACTCATAGTACAGAGAATATTAAGAACACGGTATGATTCATCACAATTGACTCACGGGCATGCTTGACCGCAACATATAGGCACTCGTCACCCCGCCTAAATGTTGGACATGAATCACACATAGCAAATAATACTCTATACCTAATCCCTCAAGCTAAGGTTAGGCCAAACACTTACCTCGGCTCCAAAAATGCAAGTCAAGCCTCAATCACAGCCTTGCCTCTCGAATCCAACTCCGAAACGATAATTTCTAGACATAACTGACTTAATAACATCAATAATTATTCAATAACTCAATCCCTAAGTCCTAATTATACATTTTCTATCATTCTTCCAAAAATACTAAAATTCGACCCCGGGCCTGCTTGGTCCAAACTCGAGGTTCAGACCAATACCCGATCACCCATAACCCCACGAGTTAGTATATATAATTTGTTTCAAGATCCGACCCCAAATTGAGGTTGAATTCCCAAAAATTCTATAAACCTAACTCTACCCAAAAACCCCTAATTCCTACCTTGTTTTCATGATTTTAGGCCTAGGTTCTAGTGATTAGGGAAGGAAAATGGAAGAAATTGGTGTTAGGAACACTTACCCAAATGGTTATGGAGGAGAAGATGGCTTGGAGGTCTTCAATGGGGCTTGGAGAAGAAGAATGAAGTGAAAATTGTGAAAAATCCCGTATGGTATTCTGTTTTGGGGTATTTTAATAACTGGGCAAAAATACCCTTCGCGAGCCCCTGGCCGCGTTCGCGAAGGGTTGACTAATCTGACCTACGCGTTCGTGAGTCCTTGGCCGCGTTCGCATAGGTTTGACTCCACTGGCCTACGCATTCGCGAGCATAGGGCCGCGTTCACAAAGAACAAACTACCCAGCCCCCCAGACCCCAGCCTAACACTACGCGTTCGCACCCTAGGGACGCGTTCGCGTTGAAGCACTGTCCAGTGCTCCGCGTTCGAGTCTTCCTCTACGCGTTCGCGTAGAGTAAAATCCTAGGCCACAATAATTACCCTTCGCGTTCGCGAGCCTTTGGCCGCGTTCGTGAAGGGTATTACACCAGACACCAGCAAATCATCAAAAACACCAGATTTCTACACTTTAACTCACCCCGTTAGCTACCCGAAACTCATCCGAGCCATCGGGTCTCAAAACCAAAACCACACACAACTCCCAAAACATCATACAGACTTGTTCAAGCTTTTAAATCATCAAAACGAGGAACTAAACTCCAAAATCTATAGAATTTTTTCAAACTTCTTAAACTTCTAAATTTCCCATATTTGATCCGAAACACGTCATTTCAAGTCTGTTTTACACCAAATTTCACAGATAAAACAAATAACATATAATAAACCTATTCCGGGCTCCGGAACCATAATACGGGCCCGGTAACACGGTTTTCACATAATTATTCATTTTCAAATTCCTTTATTATTTTCAGAAAATAATTTTCTTTAAAAATTCATTTCTCGGGCTTGGGACCTCGGAATTCAATTCCGGGCATACGCCCAAGTCCCATATTTTCCTACGGACCCTCAGGGACCGTCACATCACAAGTCCGGGTCCGTCTACCAAAAATGTTGTCCAAAGTCAACTTTATTCATTTAATTATCATAAAATACCATTTTCATCAAATTTCAACATAAGGACTTCCCGGCTACACGCCCGGGCTGCGCACGTATATCGAGGTGAGATTAACGGAGGCTTTCGGGGCCTCGAAACACATATTTAGCTATAATTACTTAGGATGACCTTTTGGGTCATCACAAGTAGAGGATTAAACCTCTAACAACGAGAATCAGAGAAAATACATGAATGGCTCTACAGGAGAGCAAGCACACATAATCAAACATGCTAAAAGAATTAGGGCTTTTAACATAATGACTCAGAGAGCCATAGAATATGAAAGAATCATTCAACATACAGTAGAAATCACTAAAATTAGAAGTTAAAAAACCATTTTTAAAGGGGATACGAAAACCCTAAATTACAAAATTTAAAAATCGTTTAGAGTTGGGGTTTTCAGAGAAAAACGTGAAAAGCTTCATAATACTGTAGATCATAGAGTAGATCTTAAAAGAAATAAAAAAAATACAAAGGGGTAGGGTTTCGTGGGACCCAGAGAAAGGAAGAACCTTAGAGATGGTACCGGTTTAGGTTAGGAACGGTTGTAGATCACTACTCAGACGGCCGGGAAGGCCGAAAAAGTGGCATGGGACCATGGGAGGCAAGAGAACCGCTCCGAGGTCGCATGAGGACCCCAGGGTTTCACTGGACCGACGATGGGTAAGTAAATGACCATGAAGTGATGAAGCACCAAGGTTTCCGGTGAGAAACCAACCGGAGAAGACAGACAGGTTCCATCGGAGAAGGGGAAGTCGAAGAGACTTCTAGAGAGAACCAGAGGATACAGAGAGAGATAGAGAGAGAATGGTCGTGAAAGAATAAGAGACGGGGGAGGGGGGTGGTTTGTTAGAGTTAATTTAGGAAATTAAATTCTGGGTCGTTGATCTATTTTGATCAACGACTCAGATTTATTCGAGGGGTTGGGCCGGGTAGAGTTATAAGGCTGGGCTGGGTTAATTAATCTGATGGGTTGGGGTTGGATTTAGGCTAGATTTTAAATAAAAAGTGGCCAATTATTAAATACCCAAAAATAGATAAATAATTAATAAAATAACCAATAATTATATATAAAAAATGAAATTGAGTTTAAATAAATGAAACTAAGGCAATTAAATAATATTACGTAAAAATGACTAGTTATCGAATTAAAATAACATAAATTGTACAATTGGGATATAATTGCAAAATTATTGTAATTATAGCTAGATAATGCCCAATTGGCTAATTTATGAAATAATTAAAATCTCAATGGATAAAAATGATTAAAAATGATATACCGAGCTGGGGAACATTTTGAAATTATTTATAACATAATTTATGGATGATGATTGAATATGAAATATTAAATAAGTATAAAAAATAATGTTGATAAAGATATGGAAAAATACCAATTATTATAAAGAGTGATTTTGAAAGCGTATATTCAAGTTTGAAAAAATATATGAGAAAAAATTGGATATCAACAGCTGCCCCTCTTTAACCGAGAAGGATGAAAGAGTTGTCGGGTAAAGATATGATGGCCAATTTTGACAGAGTGAAAATTGGATGAGAGATTGAGGCTGCACCTCGGTTTTTGAGTTGCCTACATATCCCTGGTTTTACAGGAATCAGGCCGTATGTAGTTCAGGAATCACCAATGAAGTATACTGGTGACGCTTGGCAAGAACGGACACAAGGTGCGAGGTTAAGGTAAAATAGGAAGGTTTATGGGGTCGTTTTAGAGAACTGGAGCGGTCCGCTCCTGCCTAGCTGGCTGTCCTGGCCGGATTACCTGCAAACAAATGACAAGCATATATTGTGCGTAATTTAAACATGATGCAATCTCCCGTTGGCCTATGAATGATGTCTTCGGACGGTTGAGGATGACGTCCTTAGACCATGATGTCCTGGGCCGTGAATCGCTTAGCGCTGGATTCGCAGGCTATGAAATGCTGTTCTCGGGCAATGAGGAAGGTGCCTCTGAACCATGACGCCTTTGAATAATGATATGCAAGTTGAATATAAGAGATCCTTAGGCCATGAAATGATGTTCTCGGGCCATGGAGATGGTGCCTCCGAATGATGACGCCTTTGGACAAGTTGGCGATATTTCAGCCCATGAAGAATGCAGTAGTATGATGTTGGAAAGACAAAGCTTAGTCTTGCGATTTGCGAAAAGAAAGAGGGCAGAGCTTAGCTCGAAAGAAGGCGTAAATAAATAAGGTGACTGCTTTGAAAAGGTATAAAGGAGCTTAGCGTAATGAAGTAAGATGCGGAGAGAGGTAGCGTAGAACCTCGAAAGGCGGAATGATATCCTTATGGAATGCAGGAAATAAAATGCAGGGGAGGTAGCGTAGAACCTCGGAAAGCAGAATAGGTAGCCTTATGCAAGAAGTAGATGCAGATGAAGGTAGAGCTTAAACTCGGAAGGCAGAAAGGTAGCCTTATGCAGATGCGAATGCAGATGGAGGTAGATCTTAACCTCATGCAGACGGAGACAGAGCTTAGTCTCGGAAGGCAGAAAGGTAGCCTTATGCAAAGATGCGAATGAAAATGGAGGTAGAGCTTAACCTCGTAAGGCAGAAAAGAAGCCTTATGCAAATATGCGAATGCAAATGGAGGTAGAGCTTAACCTCATGCAGATGGAGACAGAGCTTAGTCTCGGAAGGCAGAAAGGTAGCCTCATGAAATGCAGAAAATAAAGCGACAATAAGAGTTCTTAGCTGGTGATAAAGTGCGGTAATACGATTGTTGTGAATGAAGTATCGTTTGCAATGATGATAATAGTAAGTGTTGGAATGTGCGATGAGTTCGAGAGAGTATCCTTGAGAAACATGCGTCTTGTGGGGATAAAGAGATGTCTTGGGCTTTTGCCGTATTTGTGCATGCATCCAAAGAAAAATCGTGAGTTCCGTACGGGGGAGGGTTAGTTCGTATCCCCGCTGGCTCTGATCGGCGTGTCTGCTTGATGATGATGACTTTGTTTGTACCACAGGCTACAAGCTGTTTTTTTTTTTGAGAAATAAATATGCATGGTTTTATAAAATATGATATAGCATATAATTGAAAAAGAATAATTTCTTTGGATGAACCGACAACCACGATGTGGTTCAAGACATTGCAACCTCTCTTGTTGCGGAGATTTGAGGGTCCTCCTCAATATTTTCCCCCAGTTTGATGGGTGAAGGCTTCTGGCTGTTACTGGTGCGGTGCTCGGCTGAATGTGCTTCAGAATTTTGAGGTCCCTCCTCAAAATTCTGCCCCAGTTTCCATTCGTGGGGGAAAGTGAAAATTCTATTAAAATATGACCGAACCCATAGGGCTGCCTATGTATCCCCTCTTAAACGGGAATCAGGTCATGCGTAGTTCAATTTACAACATTGATAGAAGCATATCAATTACACATAGTAGCGTTTGACTGCGTCTGAATTGATTGGTTTAGGACAAATTTCTCCATCCATTTCTGCCAGTGTGATTGCTCCTCCTGTTAGCACTCGGTGGACCATGTACGGGCCTTGCCAATTAGGAGAGAATTTCCCTTTTGCTTCGTCTTGATGAGGAAAGATTTTCTTTAAAACCAGCTGCCCCGGTGTGAATCGTCTTGGTTTGACTTTCTTGTTGAAGGCTCTGGTCATTCTATTCTGATATAGCTGACCATGACAAACCGCGTTCATTCTCTTTCCGTCTATGAGGGCCAATTGCTCATAGCGACTTCTTACCAATTCTGCGCCGCTGAGCTTGGCTTCTTGTATGATTCTCAAAGATGGAATCTCAACTTCAGCAGGAATGACGACTTTTGTAACGTATACCAACATGTAAAAAGTTGCCCCGGTTGATGCGCGAACCGTGATCCCATATAGACATAATCACTCTCAAACCTACCGTGGCGTATGGCCAGATCCCAATATCTTACAATACTTACTTTCCATAACAAATTCCTTGCCATTCAACAATTTTCCATAAAGCCTCAGAGGAACAACACTATAGAAAACATAATCTCATAGTACATATGGCGTCACAATAAATCATATAAAGCATTACAAGGAAAACATATCAGGCATTACGAGAGAAAGCATATAAGGCATTACGAGAAAGCATACAAGGCATGATGTGGGCCTAACTACCCGGACATAACCATAATAGCCGCTACGTACGGACTCTCGTCACTTGGCGCGTACGTAGCCCCCAAACAATTTACACATAGCATATACATCACCCATGGGGACAATTCCCTCTTACAAGGTTAGAAAGGAGACTCACCTCGTGACGAAATCACCCCTCGGACCAAGGATGCGCCCGAAATCTCCGAAATCTACCCTCGACGGCTCACAACTAGCCAAAAGGTGTAAAATAATATAAATGCATGCACAATGTGGGAAGTTATCCTAGCTATTCAATAAAATCGCTACTCTTGAAGAATTCCCAAAATCCAACCCCGGTCCCGCATGATCAAATTCCGAAAATTTCTCGAAGGGATCACTCACCCATAGCCTAAGGATCATTAAGGTGTGATTTCTACTTGAATTTAAGGCCTAAAATGGAAAATCACAAAATCCTCAAGAACCCTAAAACTACTACCTAATTCTATGATTTTTAGATAATTTAATAGGGAATTTAACTAGGAATTAATGTTAAAGATGAAAAAATTATGGAGTTTTACTTACCTTGACAACAATGGAAGAATAGCTCTCTTGAAATGCCTCCAAAAGCTCAAGGAGGAAGGTGGGAATGGTGGAAAATGGCCAACTCCCGTATTTAATTAAACTGCCCAGATAATGCTTCTATCCGATCGCGACCTAAGGCCTGCGATCGCGAAGGCCAACTGGCCTAACTTCTGCGATCGCGGCAGAGGTCCTGCGATCGCGAAGAACAAACTCACCCGGGCCAGATGCGACTCAATGCGATCGCGAGAAAAGGCTGCGATCGCGAAGGTGTGGAACCCAGACCTCTGCGATCGCGAAGGGGAGGCTGTGATCGCAGAGAACAATCAACAGCCCAGCAAAATCCTTCTCCGCGATCGCAACCCACCTTCTGCGATCGCAGAGAAGGAAACTAGATAGCAGAATTTCTGGTTTTCTAACTTAGCTCCAGGGGGTCTAAAACACACCCGAGCCCCTCGGGACCCCGTCCAAAAGCACCGGCAAGTCTGTATTCATGATACGGACTCGTTCGAACTTCCGGAACATGATAAACAACAACGAAACTCAAAATTCGACCCCAAAACCAAATTGAATCAACTTAAGAACTTAAGAAATTCTAGAATTCACTTCAATGCGCCGAACCGGCCTATACTACTCGGAATGATTTCAAATTTTGCAGACAAGTCATAAATGACATAACGGAACTATTTACGGTCTCAGAATTTCATTGGGACCTTGGTAACATAAAATCACGTTCCAAGCCAAATTTCAAATTCTATGAAAATCCTCAAAACTTCATTAACTCTAAATTTCCCAATTTTGAGCCGAAACCTGTCAAATCAATTCCGTTTCTTACCAAACTTCACAGATAACTTAAATAAAACATATTGAACCTGTTACGGGCTCCGAAACCATAATACGAGCCCGACAACACAGGTTTCACATCAAGGTTCATTTTCATAAGCCTTTATTATTTACAGAAAACAATTTTCTTTAAAAATTTATTTCTCGGATTTGGGTCCTCGGAATTTGATTCCGGGCATATGCCCAAGTCCCATCCTACGGACCTTCCGGGACTGTCAGATCACGGATCCGGGTCCGTTTACCAAAAATGTTGACCAAAGTCAACTTTATTCAATTAATTATCATAAATTCAACTCTTTATCAACTTTTTACATCAAGGCTTCCCGGCTACGCGCCCGGGCTGCGCACGCACATTGAGGTGAGATTAACGGAGGCTTTCGGGGCCTCGGAACACAGTCATAATTAAATTTACATAAGATGACCTTATGGGTCATCACAATATCCCCCTCTAAAACAAACGTTCGTCCTCGAACGGATGTAGCATCTGACCTGGAGTGCTGAATAGCTGTGGATAACTGCTCCGCATGCCCTCCTCGGACTCCCAGGTCGCCTCATCAACTGGTTGGCCCCTCCACTGGACCTTTACGGCAGACACTCTCTTAGATCTCAACTGGCGGTCTTGCCTATCAATAATAGCAACTGGCTCCTCCTCGAAGCCCAACCTTTCATCTGACTGAATAGTGCTGTAATCAACCACATGCGAGAGGTCGACATGATACCTCCAAAGCATGGATACGTGAAAAAATGGATGAACTCCTGATAAGGCTGGAGGTAAAGCAAGCTCATAAGCAACCTCTCTGATTCGCCTCAATACCTCGAAAGGGCCTATAAACCTGGGACTCAACTTGCCTTTCTTCCCAAATCTCATAATGCCCTTCATCGGCGAAACCTTCAACATAACTTGATCTCCCTCCATGAATGCTACATCACGTGCCCGCTGGTCTGCGTAACTCTTCTGTCTGGACTGTGCTGTGCAGAGCCTCTCCTGAATAATATTCACCCTCTCCAAAGCATCTCTCACCAGATCTGTGCCATATAGCTTAGCCTCACCAGGCTCAAACCACCCAATCGGAGAACGACATCGACGGCCATATAAAGCCTCGAATGGAGCCATCTCGATGCTGGACTGATAGTTATTGTTGTATGCAAACTCCTCCAAAGGCAAGATTTGGTCCCACAGACCACCAAAGTCAATCACACAAGCCCTGAGCATATCCTCCAAAATCTGAACTGTATGCTCTGACTGGCCATCAGTCTGAGGGTGAAATGCTGAACTAAGGTCTATCTGAGTACCCATCTCGCTGTGCAAAGCTCTCCAGAAGTGCGAAGTGAACTTAGGACCTCGATCTGATATAATAGACACCGGCACCCCATGCAATCGGACAATCTCTTGACTGTAAATCTGAGCCAGCCTCTCTGTCGTATAAGCAGTAGCCACAGGAATGAAATGCGCCGATTTAGTCAATCTATCCACAATGACCCAAACTGCGTCAACCTTCCGCAAAGTCCGAGGAAACCCAACTACGAAGTCCACGGTGATGCGCTCCCATTTCCACTGAGGAATGGGCATCCGCTGAAACAAGCCCCCTAGCCTCTGGTGCTCGTACTTAACCTGCTGACAATTAAGACACATGGCCACATACTGAACAATGTCCTTCTTCATCCGCCTCCACCAGTAATGCTGCTTCAAATCACGATACATCTTCGTCTCTCCTGGATGAATAGAATACCGAGAACTGTGTGCCTCTGCTAGAATTCTTTTCCTCAGGCCATCGATATTAGGAACACATAAACGGCCCTGGAGCCTCAAAACACCATCTTCGCCCAAAGTAACCTCCTTGGTCCAGCCCTAGACCGTCGTATCTCGAAGCTCTGCAAGGCATGGATCATCAAACTGCCGAGCCTTAATCTCCCCCAACAATGAAGACTGAGCAACTACATGAGCCAAGACTCGACAAGGCTCCGAAAGGTCCAATCTCATAAGGAGATTGGCCAAGGACTGAATGTACAAGGCTAAAGGCCTCTCCTCGGCTGTAATGTAGGCCAAACTACCCATACTCGCTGCTCTCCTGCTCAAATCATCCGCTACTACATTCGCCTTGCCCGGGTGGTACAAAATAGTAAGATCATAGTCCTTTAACAACTCAAGCCACCTCTGGTGCCTCAAATTAAGGTCCCTCTGCTTAAGCAAGTACTGCAAACTGCGGTGATTAGTGTAGACCTCACAAGATACACCATACAAGTAATGCCACCATATCTTTAACGCATGAACAATCGCCGCCAACTCCAAGTCGTGTACATGATAATTCTTCTCATGAACCTTCAGTTGTCGTGAAGCATAAGCAATAACCCTGCCATCCTTCATCAACACACATCCCAACCCGACGCGTGAAGCGTCGCAATATACAGTATACACCTCTGACTTAGAAGGTAATGATAGAACTGGTGCGGAAGTCAATGCTGCATTGAGCTTCTGAAAGCTCGCCTCACAATCGTCTGACCATCGAAATGGGGCATTCTTCTGAGTTAACCTAGTCAGTGGAGCTGCAATAGAGGAGAACCCCTCACGAATCGACGGTAATAGCCTTCTAAACCCAGAAAACTCCTAATCTCTGAAGCTGAAGTATGACGCGACCAACCCTCAACTGCCTCAATCTTCTGAGGATAAAACTTGATACCCTCACCGGACACCACGTGCCCAAAAAATGCCACCGACTCCAACCAGAACTCGCACTTGGAGAACTTAGCATATAGCTTCTGCTCTCGCAAAGTCTGAAGCACGACTCTCAAATGCTACTCGTGCTCACCAAGGCTCCGTAAGTAGATCAGTATATCATCAATGAAAAAAATAATGAATGAGTCGATAAACGGCCTAAACACCCTATTCATCAAGTCCAAAAATGTTGCTGGGGCATTGGTCAAACCAAAAGACATCACAAAGAACTCATAATGGCCATATCTGGTACGAAATGCAGTCTTCGGAACATCAGAAGCTTGAATCTTCAACTGGTGATAATCCGATCTCAGATCAATCTTAGAAAACACACGAGCACCTTGCAACTGATCAAACAAATCATCGATGCACGCCAGAGGATACTAATTCTTGATGGTCACTTTATTTAGCTGGCGATAGTTAATGCACATCCGCATAGAACCATCCTTCTTCTTCACAAATAAGACTGGAGCACCCCACGGCGACACACTCGGCCTGATGAACCCCTTGGCCAACAATTCCTCAATCTTCTCCTTCAACTCCTTTAGCTCCTTGGGAGCCATACGATAAGGGGGAATGGAAATAGGCTGAGTATCTGGAGCCAAATCAATACAGAAGTCAATATCTCGATCTGGAGGCATGCCTGGAAGATCTGAAGGAAACACATCCGGAAACTCTCGAACAACAGGCACTGAATCAATGGTAGGAGACTCGGCGGTGGTGTCCCGATCATAAGCAAGGTAAGCCAAACAACCCTTCTCGACCATATGTCGAGCCTTTACGAAGGAAACGACCCGGATGGAGGCACTAACTGAAGAACCTCTCCACTCTAGCCTAGGCGAATCAGGCATGGCTAAAGTGACTGTCTTGGCATGGAAATCTAACACAACATGATAAGGAGATAGCCAATCCATGCCTAGGATAACCTCAAAATCAATCATATCCAGCAACAACAGATTTTCTCTGGTATCGACACCGCAAAAAGTGACAATACAAGACTGGTAGACTCGGTCTACCACCACAGAATCGCCCACGGGAGTGGACACATATATAGGAGAACCCAAGGACTCATGAGGGATATCCAGAAAATGAGAAAATAGTACGGAAACATATGAATACGTGGATCCTGGATCAAATAGTACCGAAGCCTCCCTACCACATAATGAGATAATACCTGTGATTACGGCGTCTGAGGCCACTGCATCTGATCTGGCCGGAATGGCATAAAATTTGGATGAGGCTCCGGAAGACTGAACTCCCCCAGAGTGAACAGGAATTAACCGACCTCCTCCTGGCTAGCCTCCCCCTCTAGGACGATCCCTATCGACCTGTCCTCCACCTCGAGGTGGACGGACTACTGGTGCCGAACTCCTAGGCTGATAACGCTATTGCACTGCCTTGCCCCAATACCTGGGACAATACCTCCACGTATGACCCGACTCCCCACACTCGAAACAACCTCCTGGTGCTACAGCCCGCTGCCCAAAAAAGGAGGAACCCTGAATATCTGGAAGGCGGTGTGAACCCTCTAGTAAGGCACTGAAATAGGAACTAGAGGATCTCTGATGACTGGAATAACTTCTTGGTGCACCCTGGATGGCTGGTCGATGGTAAGAGCGCTCTGGCATGGCACTAAACTGAGGCCTCGCTGAAATACCCCTGGGAGGTAGTGGAGGTGCTGAATAAGAATGCATACTAAACTGGCCGCCTCCGAACTGACCTCTGCCACTGGCTGGAGCACCCCTGAAGTCACCTGTGAACCTGGCCTTCTTGTCCTGCTGACCCTGCTAACCTGGATGAACCTGCTCCCTGCTCCTCACACGGTAACCCTCAATCCGTCGAGCTATCTTGACTACAAGCTGGTATGGGGTACCCATCTCTACTTCTCTGGCCATAGAGGCCCTAATACCTAGATGCAAGCCTGCCACAAACCGCCGCACCCTCTCGGCATTCGTAGGCAATATCATAAGGTCATGGCGAGATAACTCGGAAAAAACTAGCCTCATAATCGGTCACTGACATATGCCCCTGCTCTAGTCGCTCAAACTGACCCCGTAGCTCCTCCCTCTCAGAAGGTGGAATGTATCTGTCTAGAAATAGCTGAGCGAATTGATCCCAAGTGACAGGATGAGAATCTGCTGGTCTGCTGAGAATATATGACTGTCACCACCTGCGAGCTCTGCCCTCTAACTGAAATGTGGTGAAATCCACTCCATTGGACTAAAAAATCCTCATGTTGTGCAGTCTGTCCCTGCACCTATCAATAAAATCCTGAGCATCCTCTCCCCGCTCACCCTCGTAAACTGGAGGGCGAATTCGGCTCCATCTATCCAACATCTTCTGCTGGTCACCCTCTACAACTTGCCTGGGCTCTGGGGCTGCTACTACGGGCTGAACCCCGCCCACGGGCGGTGTGCCCGGGGTATGACGTACTGCTACTGCCTGACCTGTGGCCTGAGTGGTAGGGGTCTGGACTCCCCCTCCCGCTTGAGAAGTAGCAGGGTCGGCTGGAAATAAACCAGCCTGGGACATAGTGTCCATGAATCTCAGCATACGGCCCATGACCTCCTGGAAGCTTGGCCCCGTCATAAAATCCACTGGAGCAGGTGCTACTGGAGGCACCTCATCCTGCTCCTCCATAATAGGGTCCTCTGGTGGTGCCACTGGTGTAGCTCTGGGATGCCCTCGACCCTTACCTCGAGCAGGTGCTCTACCCCTACCTCTACCCCGACCTCAGGCAGCGAGGGCAGCGGCATTTCCCGGGCCAGAAACATCGGATGCACGCATCCTCACCATCTGTGAGAGAATAAAAGAATAAGTTTGAGTACATCATAGATTGCATGACAGGATATGAATAAAGGGAAGTTTCCTAACACCCCATAGCCTCTTGAAGATAAGTACAGACGTCTCCGTACCGATCCACAAGACTTTACTGGGCCTGCCCGTTACTCGTGAGACTTACGTGAACCTAGGGTTTCTGATACCACGTTGTCACGACCCAGAATCCTAATCCAGGTCGTGACGGCGCCCAACAACGGGGTTAGGCAAGCCAACACAAATTACACTAAGTGTTCCCCTTCCCATCTAATTAAACAAGTCAACATTTACAAATTTTAAACAGTTAAACATGATGATAGCTTGACATGGAAATAAAGCATAGCACTACAGGGCCAAAATAAAGCATATGCATGCATGTACAACCCAAACCCAAAATATATATACACTACACGTGTGCCAGGAACTAGTGTCACGAGTGTCATGGGCATACTAACGGAATATACAAAGGAAAGTAATATATATACAAATCCTCAGTATGGATGAAATAGACGGGGAAAATAACAAAAGTAAGTGAAAACTCCATGGTGCTGCTGGGAATCGCTAGAGGAAACAGCTCACTGTGAAGTCGAATCCACAAGCTCAGGGTCTAACTCCGATACAATAACAAGAAGCACCGGCCTCAGGACTTGTACAGTTAAGTATAGAAGTGCAACATGAGTACATATTAAATAAATATGTACCCAGTGAGTATCCCGCCTAATCTCGAAGAAGTAGTGACGAGAGGTCGACTCGATACTCACTAAGGTCTAACAGTAATAACGTATGATAGAATATAATGAAATACAGTAGGCATGTCAGGAAATAAGCAACAAGTACATATCAAGAGCAGAAATCCGAACAACTACTAAATTAAACAATAATGCACTTTCAAGGGTAAGACCACCGAAATGAAACAATAATCACCAATTCTTAGATCCGCCGTGGCGTACGACCCGCTCCCATAAGGTACCTTCTAAACTCGCCGTGGCGTAAGACCCGATCCCATATAGACATAATCACTCTCAACCCTGCCGTGGCGTACGACCCGCTCCCATAAGGTACCTTCTAAACTCGCCGTGGCGTAAGACCCGATCCCATATGTATATCACAATTACTCCTCAACACTGCCGTGGCGTACGGCCCGATCCCATATATTGACATAATCACTCTCAAACCCGCCTTGGCGTACGACCCGATCCTATATATATTACAATTTCCTTTCAACTCTGCCGTGGTGTACGACCCGATCCCATATATATTACAATTTCCTTTCAACTTTGCCGTGGCGTACAGCCCGATCCCATATAGACATAATCACTCTCAAACCTGCCGTGGCGTACGACCCGATCCCATATAGAGATAATCACTCTCAAACCTGCCGTGGCGTACGGCCCGATCCCAATATCTTACAATACTTACTTTCCATAACAAATTACTTTCCATTCAACAATTTTCCATAAAGCCTCAGAGGAACAACACTATACAAAACATAATCTCATAGTACATATGGCGTCACAATAAATCATATAAATCATTACAAGGAAAACATATCAGGCATTACGAGAGAAAGCATATAAGGCATTACGAGAAAGCATACAAGGCATAATGTGGGCCTAACTACCCGGACATAACAATAATAGCTGCTACGTACGGACTCTCGTCACTTGGCACGTACGTAGCCCCCAAACAATTTACACATAGCATATACATCACCTATGTGGACAATTCCCTCTTACAAGGTTAGAAATGAGACTCACCTCGTGACGAAATCACCCCTCGGACCAAGGATGCACCCGAAATCTCCGAAATCTACCCTCGACGGCTCGCAACTAGCCAAAAGGTGTAAAATAATATCAATGCATGCACAATGTGGGAAGTTATCCTAGCTATTCAATAAAAGCGCTACTCTTGAAGAATTCCAAAATTCCAACCCCGGTCCCGCATGATCAAATTCTGAATATTTCTCGAATGGGTTCACTTACCCATAGCCTAAGGATCATTAAGGTGTGATTTCTACTTGAATTTAAGGCCTAAAATGGAAAATCACAAAATCCTCAAGAACCCTAAAACTACTACCTAATTCTATGATATTTAGATAATTTAATAGGGAATTTAACTAGGAATTAATGTTAAAGCTAGAAAAAATATGGGGTTTTACTTACCTTGACAACAATGGACTAATAGCTTTCTTGAAATGCCTCCAAAAGCTCAAGGAGGAAGGTGGGAATGGTGGAAAATGGCCAACTCCCGTATTTAATTAAACTGCTCAGATAATTCTTCTATGCGATCGCGACCTGAGGCCTGCGATTGCGAAGGCCAACTAGCCTGACCTCTGCGATCGCGGCAGAGGTCCTGCGATCGCAAAGAACAAACTCATCCGACCCAGGTGCGACTCAATGCGATCGCGAGAAATGGCTGCGATCGCGAAGGTGTGGAACCCAGACCTATGCGATCGCGAAGGGGAGGCTGCGATCGCAGAGAACAATCAACAGCCCAGCAAAAACCTTCTCCGCGATCGCAACCCACCTTCTGCGATCGCAGAGAAGGAAACCAGATAGCAGAATTTCTGGTTTTTCTAACTTAGCTCCCGGGGGTCTAAAACACACCCGAGCCCCTCGAGACCCCGTCCAAAAGCAACGGCAAGTGTGTATTCATGATACGGACTTGCTCAAACTTCCGGAACATGAAAAACAACAACGAAACTCAAAATTCGACCCCAAAACCAAATTGAATCAACTTAAGAACTTAAGAAATTCTAGAATTCACTTCAATGCGCCGAACCGGCCTATACTACTCTGAATGATTTCAAATTTTGCAGACAAGTCATAAATGACATAACGGAACTATTCCCGGTCTCAGAATTTCATTAAGTCTAAATTTCCCAATTTTGAGCCGAAACCCGTCAAATCAAGTCTGGTTTTTTACCAAACTTCACAGATAACTTAAATAACACATATTGAACCTGTTCTGGGCTCCGAAACTATAATAGGGGCCCGACATCACAGATTTCACATCAAGGTTCATTTTCATAAGCCTTTATTATTTACAGAAAATAATTTTCTTTAAAAATTCATTTCTCGAAGTTGGGTCCTCGGAATTCGATTCCGGGCATACGCCCAAGTCCCATATTTTCCTACGGACCTTCCGGGACTGTCAGATCACGGATCCGGGTCTGATTACCAAAAATATTGACCAAAGTCAACTTTATTCAATTAATTATCATAATTCAACTCTTTATCAAGTTTTCATATAAAGGCTTCCCGGCTACGCGCCCGGGCTCCGCACGCACATCGAGGTGAGATTAACGGAGGCTTTCGGGACCTCGGAACACAGTCATAATTAAATTTACATAAGATGACCTTTTGGGTCATCACACCATTAATCCCAAAAAAAAGAATATGAAGATGAATACCCGGCGGTGAATGTGTCCAAGAGAGGTGAGGGCGAACTCTTCCTGGTATGTGCGGTAAGACTGACTACGGCCATACCGCTCGTACAAATAGTCAAAGGGGATGTACGAGTCTTCCAAGCAGACTAAATCTGGATTCTTCTTGAGTCCCATCATCTTGAGAAAACCCCGACCTATTCGGTTTTCAGGCATCAATAACCCTTGAGACTCCCAAGGAAAACCAGCTAAACCCCCTATCTCCTCTAGCAGCGGTGTCATCTCATTGTTCCCAAATCGAAAAACCGACCGATCACAGCCCCAGAATAAAGTGGCAGCCCCTATCACTATGTTATTAGGATGAATGTCCAAGAGAGAGGGAAAGTTGCCCAGGTGTTTTCTGACTGCTATTTTGTCGCTTGAGTGCAAGTCTCCCCACCAATTTAGAAGTTTTGGGTGAATGTTGGTGACCATGCCGAATCGGGGGACCTCGTGCCTCATCTCTGCAAAGTAAACAGGTTAGGCCCTTGCCCCCACCGGACTCGACTATTTAACATCAATAATTAGCATGAGCATTTAAGTTCTCCAAATAAATGCACAGAACGTGAAGGCGTCCTTTTGGGTTCCAGGGAAACCCAATGGACTTTGGACAAGGATATCTTAAAGGCTATTGTGCGGACAACACGTTAGCATGGCTAGGTTTGACCATGATGCATGCAACATACAATAGAGTAAGGTTTCTATTGGGGTTTTAGACTGGTACCCTTGAGCGGACAACTCAAGGGGGAAAGGCATGGAACTGTCGACTGCACCGCTGATCGACTAGTTTTACCGCAAATACGCCTTTCCGAATTTAGGGGGTGATAATATTTGAATAGCGGAACCACTCATTATAAGCATTGCTATAGGATTTGTTTGGCACAAGTGGAATATGAATGCGGGTCATGATATGCAATAATAAGCATTAAAACAGATAGGCATGCATTTTCACGTTTGAGGAAAACGGTAAAGAAAGGAAATACAACAATTATAATGGAAAGCGGTTACAAAGAAAACACGAAGATATGTTAGTCACGTTCGGGTGAAATAAATACTTGTAAAAAGTAAACATTTAACAACATATAACGGGGAATAGGAGAAGGCGTAAGCATTTAAATGTAAATTAAAGGTCCAAATTCACAAAGCAAATTGTAATGGTATAAGCCTAGGGAAGATCCCCAGCAGAGTCGCCATGCTGTCGCGCCCCCTTTTTCTATCGCACGGGTTAGGTACGGAGAGATCGGGTTTATGACATTTTGACCAACTCCTTAAAAGAAAGGTTTAAGGAAAAGTCGCCACCTAACGATTTTTATGGTGCGTTAGGGCACCTAGAGTTGATAACTCATGAACTAGTTTGCGTTACCAGAGATTGGGTAAGGGCTTGAAATTATCCCAAGGGGAAGGTGTTAGGCACCCCTCAAGATCCACAACTGTGGGTCCCAGCCAATAAGTTTTGTGAATTTGGACGGTGAACAAGTAACAAGTAAGGTTCATATAAGAGGGGATTTCAAACAAGCATAAAAATCTTTAAAGGTTTTGGAGAAAGTATAAAAATAAACATTTGAAAAGAAACTGTCCTAGGTTTAAAGTAATACGGATCACATCAATGCAATACCCGGTATGTCACACCTCAACGAGGCGGCTACACGTGGTATTAGCGCACCGGTCATCATATCCGTATTCTACCCTTCCCACTCCGTAAAAGTTATTTAAAATGCATGTGTTGGTTGCGAATGCTTATTGCGTGCCATTACCCGTCCGATTCTATAAGTCCTGGAGGGTGTTTAGGACTACTAATCCTACAAGGTGAGAACTAGGTTGGACCCCTAAGTTTAAAGGATAAACTCTAAGCGACAAGCATAACAAGTAGGACTTGCACATAAGGGATTCACGAAATAATTAAAGGCTCATATATTCCTCCACAAATAAGGCACAATAAAAGTCTCAAAGTCAGAAGTTAAAACAGGAATTTGAGTATGAAAACAGTAGGTTTTAGAGGGTTTTAGCAAAGGAATATTTCGAAAATAACTTAGTAACAAAGCAGGGATAAAACGGAGTATTTGAAAATATAAAGAGTGATTTTCCGAAAGGAATGACTGATTTTTGAAATCCAGTATTTTAAAGGCAGAAGAAGGAGTTTAAAGAATGCACAACAATTTTAATAAAAAACTCTCAGTAAAAAGTAAATGAATAATTTTAGAAACAAACTAGTAATTAAAAGTAAAGCATGACTTTTAAATAACAGAGTGATTTGCATGTATTTCGAAAAGAAAGGGTAAATGGTTTTAAAAGTTCAGCAATTTATAGGCAAAGCATGAGTTGATGATGGTAACAAAAAGTAAAGTCTTAAGGATTTCAAAAAAAGGACTGATTGGTTTTAAAGACCACCTTTTAATACAGGAAAGACATAAAACAGTTGATTCTGGTTTTTATAAGTACTGAACCTAAGGTTTGCCTAGGCGTCTGAAATATATACTGATTTTTATTCTTTACAAAATCTGAATGCAGGTCTTTAACCTTGATTTTAAAAGACAATGGGTAATACATTGAAGACAGTGTTGAGTTTTGCAGAAAATGTTTAGCCATTTAACACATTTTAGCGAGGTTGTTAAATTTAATACATACTTCCTACGTGTTCAATAGAATATAACTTAAAACAGACATGCTGAAGGTAAAGTCCTAGAGAACATTGTATCTAATGCATGCATTGGTACCTAAAACATGATTTCTAGATGTAGTACTTATGAAAAAGCAGCAACAGTAACATTATAGCAGTTTATTACTTTATTATAGTTATTAGCTGTGAACAAGATTTATAAAATAGACATGAGTGTAGTAGAGATGCTGGAGTAGACAACCTAAACATGATTTCTAATGCATGGTATGTATGTCCTAAGCATGATACTATTGCACACACATGTAAGTAAAATCCTATAGTCATGGTATCTACCCACACAATACTAAACATGCATAGTCCCCTCCCACATTCACTATCCATCCCCAATTATTCATTTACATGTTATTACAGACCATTGTTGCAAAAATTACACAAATGAATAAGAAAATTAAGAAGTTACACTATAGGGAGCCTAAAAGTAGGCCCGTACCAGATCCAACATGCCATATGCCAAGACCTATTGTAACCGAGGTGTGTCAGAGTTCCTAAGGATCTCAGGGGGATCCCAGGCAGTGCTCACTCCCAAGTTCCCTAGCCAGGAATGAGTAAGTGCAGTGTGGAATGCCAGCCTTGTGTGTCAGAGTTCAATGGGTACTCAGGGGTTCCCAAGGCAGTGCTCACACGAAGGGAGCTGAACCTAAAGTCTAAGAGTAGTGAGATGTGTTTGTAGTTTAAAAAGGGTTGAGTTTGAAAGTAGTTTTGAAGTAACAGTTTTGAAATATAACTTCAGAGGACAATGTAAGAATTTATTAAAACAATTTGCAAAGGGGGAAGTAGTGCAACCACAATTCAGCATATAGAGAGTTCAAGAAAACAAACACAAACAAGGATAGGGAGTTGGGGACAATTAATTCACATGCCAGCATTAGAATAGGGTTACAAGTTCTCAAATAATTATCACATAGTTGTCATAAAGCATCACAGAGTCACATATTAGGTATAGAGTCAGAATCATATAGTCTTTAGGTGTCATGGGGAGGGAACACATGTCTGTAGCATGATAAGCTAAGTAGAGGATAAGAACAAACAAGAAACAGTAGTCCCGTTGAGACAAGAAAAGGATGATCACATAGACAAACAGGCATGCTAACTCCATAGGTGTAAAACAGGGTTATAGTAGATTATACAAGGTAAAGCAGGAGACATCATATACTAAAAGGGAAGGGGAAATCATAGAAGCATGCTAGTTACATGGTAGGCAGTAGAACCATAAGATAAAGCACAAAAGGAACAACAAGTAGATTAACGTGAACTGAAACATAATGTGTGGAGACATTGTAAACTTAAATTAGGAACATACCAGTCAAGGGTATAGAACATCAAAGTGCAAAGAGGTAGAGCAGCAACAGTAGTATGCAGAACAAGAGAGTAGTAGGAAAGTAGTGTGCAGGAATAAGAAAGCAACAAGGATTACTCAGTTTTGGCTTTCAACCAACTGAGTAGTCAACAATTGATGTAAAGAGCAAGAAGAGGTGTGTATGGAAACACAACAGTTTCATAGCAATGTACTCAGTGTTTTTGTGTGTGTATGTCAGTGTATCAATGTATTCGTGTCTGTTATGCAAAAGAGGACAGGGTATTTATAATTTTGAAAACGAGTAAGCACATAAGGTAAGCTAGACCTAGTTTTAACACAAGTATGGAAAGAATGTTCAATTAGTATCAATTAAGGAAAATGACTCCTTTAATTAGGGAGTCAAGTTCAAACGGTACCAATACAATTATATAAGGAAAAGAATCAACTCGTAAACTGATTTTATTATAATAGGGCAGCAAAATCATATAGCATATAATAACAGCCAAATACAGAGTGCTTCTAAACAAGGAAAATATGGATTGCACATAAATAAGGTAGAACTCAAATCAATCACAGAATCATGGGTAAGACTGGAAGTCGCAAAGAATCAGTGCTGATTAAGGGAAACATTTTGTAAATAAGGAAACAATTAAAAAATAGATACATAATTATAGATTCAAAAGATCTCACAGCTTTGGCATGGAATCAGTGAAGTATTTGGCAAACAGTCATTAACCAATAATCAGACTTGATAGTTAATGAAATAACACGAAAATCAGAGAAACCTAAGCAAGGAATCATAGAGCAGTGGAGGATTAAACCTCTAGCAACGATAATCAGAGAAAATACATGAATGGCTCTACAGGAGAGCAAGCACACATAATAAAACATGCTAAAAGAATTAGGGCTTTTAACATAATAACTCAGAGAGCCATAGAATATGAAAGAATCATTCAACATACAGTAGAAATCACTAAAATTAGAAGTTAAAAAACCGTTTTGAAAGGGGATACAAAAACCCTAAATTAAAAAATTTAAAAATCGTTTAGAGATGGGGTTTTCAGAGAAAAACATGAAAAGCTTCATAATACTGTAGATCTTAGAGTAGATCTTAAAAGAAATCAAAATAATACAAAGGGGTAGGGTTTCGTGGGACCCAGAGAAAGGAAGAACCTTAGAGATGGCACCGGTTTAGGTTAGGACCGGTTGTAGATCACTACTCACACGGCCGGGAAGGCCAAAAAAGTGGCATGGGACCATGGGAGGCAAGAGAACCGCTCCGAGCTCGCCTGAGGACCCCAGGGTTTCACTGGACCGGCAATGGTAAGTAAATGACCATGAAGTGATGAAGCACCAAGGTTTCCGGTGAGAAATCAACCGGAGAAGACAGACAGGTTCCATCAGAGAAGGGGAAGTCGAAGAGACTTCTTGAGAGAACCAGAGGATACAGAGAGAGATAGAGAGAGAATGGTCGTGAAAGAATGAGAGATGGGGGGGGGGGGGGGGGGGAAGGGGTTGGTTAGAGTTAATTTAGGAAATTAAATTCTGGGCCGTTGATCTATTTTGATCAACGGATCAGATTGATTGGAGGGGTTAGGCCGAGTAGAGTTATAAGGTTGGGCTGGGTTAATTAATCTGATGGGTTGGGGTTGGATTTAGGCTAGATTTTAAATAAAAAGTGGCCAATTATTAAATACCCCCAAAATAGATAAATAATTAGTAAAACAGCCAATACTTATATATAAAAAATGAAATTGAGTTTAAATAAATGAAATTAAGGCAATTAAATAATATTACGTAAAAATGACTAGTTATCGAACTAAAATAACATAAAATGTACAATATGGCTATAATTGTAAAATTATTGTAACTATAGCTAGATAATGCCCAATTGCCTAATTTATGAAATAATTAAAATCCTAATGGATAAAAAATGATTAAAAATGATATACCGAGCTGGGGAACATTTTGAAATTATTTATAACATAATTTATGGATGATGATTGAATGTGAAATATTAAATAAGTATAAAAAATAATTTTGATAAAGATATGGTGTAACGACCCAGAATCCCAATCCGAGTCGTGATGGCGCCCAACGGCGGGGTTAGGCAAGCCAACAATAATTACACCAAGTGATACCCTTCCCATCTAGTTAAACAGTCAAAGATTCCCAATTTATAACGACAAACATGATATTAGCCTTGAGCGGAAGTGAAATCCTAGTAGATACAAGCTGAAATAAAATGCATACATAGATATACATCCCAAAACCCCAAAATATAAATATACACTACGCGTGTGTGCCAGGAACTAGTTGATGTGCCGGAGAATTGCGACACATTTAATACCAAATTACTTAAATTATAGTTTGTTTCAAGAGCATTTTCCTTTCATACTTATAGAATTTTGACGTTTTGCAGTGCATGAGATATAAAGACACAAGACCATGAAAAGAAAGCAAAGAAGCCAAAAAGTGAGGGGAGCAACAGTAATGCGATCGCATATCTGACAAAAGAGCGTCGCATAACTCAAATGCGAAACGCATTGTTCACCCAAGGATCGCAGGCCGCAACAGAAAAGATGGGCCAATCTCAAGGGCTAAAATGCGTTCGAGTATGCGATCGCATAACTCACATGCGAAACGCATTGTTCGCCCTGGGATCGCAGACCGCAACAGAAAAGATGGGCGAATCTCAAAGGCTAAAGTGCGGTCGAGTATGCGATCGCATAACTCACATGCGAACCGCATACTTAATCACAGAATCTCCGATACCTGAAGCTGCCCCAAGAATGCGATGTGAATATGCGGTCGCACATCAACAATGCGAACCGCAAATCAACATTGCGGTGATGATCAGGAAACTAGGGTTTAGTTATGCGATGAGAACAAGAAGGATGCGATCCGCATCCCTGATATGTGACAGGAATGCGATCGCATAACCTGTCTGCAGGGGTATTTTTGTCTGTGACCCGCCCGACCTTTGGGCCAATATAAAAGGATTTACTTGGGTTTTGTGGGTCATTCTTTTCCAGTTTTTGAAGAACATTCCCCCATTAGAATATTCTCTCTTTTTGGAAGCATTATAACACTTCATTCTTGATTTGTAAGCATTCATGACACTCAATACTTCTAGCTTTTTGTCATTTATTATGAGTGGCTAGCCTTAAATACTAAGGTTGTGGACCCTAGATGGGTGTTATGTATTTGGGTATTTAACATTGAATATATGCATAATGGGTTGTTGATATTTATTTACTCTTCGTTATACATTTCTTGTTGATGGTTGCAAACATTAACTTATGCCATAAATTCTTGCGTAGCTTGGAAAAGCGGGTTAGAATTGGTAAGGGTAAATATCAAAGACTCAAGACTTTCAACCTTGTTTAATAGAATCACTTAGGGATAAGATGGTTTTATTTGGCACAAAGTGATTTGGACTTCATCGCAACTCTTTTATATTTGGGAAAATTATAAAGAGGAAGTACTACCCTATTATTGGAAAATATTGGGTAGCCATCTAGAAATAAAATGCATATCAAGAACTTCCCATTAGAACTATATCATATTAATACCCATTTGCATTACACGTCATTAAAAGGGGACACAACCTTGGTTCACCTAATCATATTAACTACACTTTTAAAGAAATCTCATTGCTACTATTTTTATTGGTCTAATACACAACCAACCCCCATCTTCCCATTTACTAATGGAATAGAATCACGATTTGAGTTAAGAATCACACTATAAAAGTAACATTTTCACACCTATTCCCTGTGGGATTCGACCCCAACCTTGTTGGGTTACTATATTTGACTTCGACCGCTTTACACTATTTTGAAGTGTAATTTGAGCGTATCAAATTTTGGCGCCGTTGCCGGGGAATACGGTTTTGAAATTACTAGTAGTGTATACTTAACTTTACATCTTTTTCTATTCCATCACAAGTTGCTTGTTTTGTATTGGAGTCCCAGGTCACAATGGCCGATCATTATGACGAAGAAGAAAATCCCTTCGCCGATATCGAGGAATACATCGACGATTCAAATGCCATACTCCCACCGGTAGTTGGTGCTTCGACATTTAAAGTGGATCATGGAATGATACTGATGCTCAACGCAGAAGGATTATTTCAAAATTCAACTGATGATGACCCCACGCAACATCTAAGGAATTTCATGGGTGTCTGCGCCATGCAC
>MDKH01003880.1:0-12594 GCA_005239495.1 Nicotiana undulata
ATATATATATATATATATATATATATATATATATATGTTGTTACAGGTTATATTATAATTGTCTTGCCGTAGCCTCGTTACTACTTCGTCGAGGTAAGGCTCAGCACTTACTTAGTACATGGGGTCAGTTGTACTGATACTACACTCTGCACTCTTTTGTGAAGATCCAGGTACCGTCCAATCCAACGTTAGAGACTTTAGTAGCGGTCATTCATCATTTGGAGACACGAGGTAGATCTGTCAGCGTCCGCAGATTCCTAGAGTCTTCTCTTAGTTTTCTAGAGACTGTTTTATTTTACTCAAAACAGATACATTATTTCTTTCAACCCATTATTTGTAGTATTCTTAGAAGTACGTGACTTGTGATACCAGACTCTGGGGTAGTCTTAGAGTTATATGTATTTAGTTCGTGGCTCGGATATTTATTTTTTTAGTATATTATTCATGAGGTTATTTGTTGGAATTTATTAGACTTAGTTTATTTTAAATTGCATTATTGTGTCTAAGTAAATATTCAAAGTAAAATGGCTAATCAAGTTCTAACATTGGCTTGCCTAGCACATGTGGGGTTAAGCGCCATCACGATCCCTAAGATTGAGAATTTGGGTCGTGACAAGTTGGTATCAGAGCACTAGGTTTCTTAGGTCTCACAATTCACGAACAAGCTTAATAGAGTCTGAAGGATCGGTACGGAGACGTCTGTACTTATCTCTTAGAGGCTATCAAGTTAGGAAACAACTCCATTTTTATTTCTATTCTATCGTGCGATTCTTGAAATCTCAAATACTTATTTGGACTCTTCTATTCTCTCGCAGATGGCGAGAACCCGTGCTTCCTCTTCCGCTGACCAACACTCCGGTCCTCCAGCAGCAGCAGCTCCTACTAGGGGCAGAGGCCGAGGCCACGCCAGAAGCCGAGGCAGGGGCAGGAACTTTTGAAAATGAAAGCCGAAGTTATCGATGCCCGAGATGAAGCTGAAGAAGCTCGAGCAAAGGACAAAAATAAAGTGGTCATTTATTTAAAAGATGTTGTCGATGCTCGGGCTGAGTTGAGAGGAGCCTTTGACAGAGAGAGGAGAAACAAGGAATATGCCCGGTGTAGATCTCGGAGGGAGATCCTCGAAGAGATACACGCTAGGGGATTCGATCTCTCGGAGGAGATAAAGCAGGCTAAGGCGGATGAGATCGACGCCAAGTTTTTCCTTTCTCCTGGTGCCGATGTTGATTTTTGAGGGCCCTCGAGGGAGATGGTCCTGAGAATAGGCTAGGTTTTCCTTTTTTCTTCCTTGTATGAGTCTCCCTGTGGGAGTATTGTGAATGTTCATTTGTAATATGTGTATATATAAAAGGAAACCTTACGGCTTTCTCCTTTCATGAGTTTTTCTCTGCTTGAGTTTGTCTTTCTTGTCTTCCAAATTTCAACGTACGTCGGCAGTTGGCCAAATGATTTGGTCTTCGAGGTGAAACCCTTAGGTTTACAAATTGGACCTGAGGCTTGTTAGGTTGGCATTTAAGATCTTAAGCATGGGGTCAATATGACCATTAATCGGCCCGTAGGCTCCTATGCGTTTGCCCTTAGGCATTTTAGTTAACCGTTTCGGGCTCAGTCCTCGAGTCGGGTTACAACTCGAGCTCATCGACCCTTAGTTTTGTTTTTGAATTATCCCTGAGGCTCTTTAAGATGGACCGTGGGCCCATATGTGTTTGCCTTAGGCATTTTTAGGCTGGCGTTTAAGCTCTTACGCATTGGGTTGGTATGACCTTTAGTGTGGCTATATTTTTCCCTTGTTAAAGACTCATTTGAAGTTTTTGTGTTCGTCCGACTCTTCGACAGCCCGATAAGAACCTCGATTACAAGCCGTTATGTGACGATAATAATGTTTTAAAAGGCGGGGGCGTGTGGTGAGGCGTTTTACCTCTGACGAGGCGAGGCGTAAGCCCTGAGACATGGGACGTAAGTCCCACGGATCTTTAAATTTTACTAATTTCAGATTTTTTAAGATAGTATAAAATAAAAAATAGTTATAAAAATTACATTAAAATCACAAAATTATAACAAATAATCTATTTAAAACATTTATAAATTATAATTCAACTATGAATAATACGAATATTATGACATATATCATAATATGCAAATTAGCTGCAACGTCATTACAACTCAAACATAAAAAATAAAGTATTCGATGCGAATTTTTATTTGTATCTCTTAAGGAGTAATGAATCTTGAAAGAATTTCGATACTATAATTTGATGATTTTTTAAATACTCCTTTTATTTAATATGTTTTCTGTTTGAAAGAGAATTTATATAAAAACATAATTCACAATTTAAATATGGTTCTTTAGCATCATTTATTTTTAAGTTTCAACAAGTTAATAAAGTGACACATAATTCACCATATTATACCACGATAAGTAATTGTTTGTAAATAGTTACTAGCTAATACTGGCCTATCAAATTAATAAGTATTGTATCTCGTAAACTTGAAAAAAAAAATATTTAGGAAAATAATTATAAAAAAATTATGGACTATTATATATTAAAGACATAACAAAAGTTAATACATAAATACTTTTAAGTGAAAGATTTATTTAAAATTTACTATAATAGCAGTCTTAGTGGATAAAATGCAATAATTTTTATTTTAATTATGTCATAAAATACTCTCAATTTAATGATTAATGATTGAGAAAAAGAGTAATTTTGAATAGTCAGCGGTTTATTAAAGAAAAACTGAGGATTTACAAGATTAGATACACACAATTGCATAAAGTTCTATTAGGTGAGCCCAATACGCTGGGCGCTGGGCGTTGGACGTTGGGCGTGTCCGGGGCGTATTCCCTGACGGCTGAGGCGTCAGTCTCTTGGAACTAAGCCCCACACATAAGCCCAGGGGCGTTTTATGAGTGCTCCGCCCCGGGGCGAGCCCTGGGCGAGTCCCAGTTCTGCCATAAATGAGCACCTCTGAAGGTTTTGCCCTATGGATGAATTATTTCGAAGCCTTTTCATTGTTTGGAGCTGACATGAACATGATCGAAGCTCTTTTTGCTTATGTCGAGGGTAGCCTGACTTAACCGGTTCTTTTCGAAGTGACTTTGAAGTATTTGATTTTATTGGCAACGGTCAGGCGTCCCCGAGTCGCGTTACTTTGGCCATAGCCTTGTGACCGTAGTCATTATGTTTGGCCGTCGCCTTATGACCGTAGTCATTAAGTTTGGCCGTAGCCTTTTAGTCCCCGAGTGAGTTATCCTCGGTTTCTATATTGAGGGTATGCCTTTTTAGGGGTCTTACAAGTTCGAATATATAGCCTTGGCATTAAAATCGGGATTGTGCCTTTTGCAAGGTCATATGACTTGGACATGCCATACTTGAGGTCTTACAGTTTCGATCATGCCCGTAGGACTTACAGTTTGGATCATGCCCGTAGGACTTATAGATTTGCTCATTCCCGAGGTCACCCGCTTGGGGTCTTATGGCCTCGAGCTTTGATAACTCGATGGGGTGGCAGTCGATGTCAGTCCCAGAGACATCAAGGGTTTTTTGGCCCTAGGGCCTTTCCTTGTGATAATAGCAACTTCTTTGAATCGCAAAGTGTTTTGATGGTAAAAGATACTCCTTTGATTTACTCGGTACAAGAATACATATTTTCATCATCGAGGGTTCGATTATTCTACGCGGACACGGTTCATTTGACCGTTCGGCCCGATACATCATTTTCCTATCGGAACCCTCTTTGGCTCACTTCAATTATCCTGAGGAGGCGATCTCCCGGGGCGATGCCCCCCCAGTATTCGAGGTTCACTGGAGAGAAGCCTTGAATACTTGTTTAAGTTTCCGTAGGTAGCACATATATGTTGCCTCGTTAAAAACCTTGCCGGTAAAACCCTTTCTGGGATAAAATCCAATCGAAAGAAAAGAGTGCAACACATGATTTTAAACCCAAGGTCTTCAAACTAGAAGGTGTTTCGATTCCTTCTATCGGACACCTGCATATAGATCAGTATAAAATGCGAATAAAAGGGGAGATAGTTATACCTTAGCAGCGATGGCGTACCGGCATCGATGTGCGCGATGGCGTTCCAGCCTTGATGGCGCTTCATCTGCTTGTTCTAAGGACACGGTACAGTCCTTTACTCACAGATTCGGGTGCAGCCGGGGATGTAGCTTGTGACTGCTACTTGGCTGTTTTCTTATCCTTTGGCTCCTTCGATGTAGAAGGTGTCGATGTGGGTACCACATCGTGTATCGAAAACATCTCTTTTGTTGCATGTTGCTCCCCATATACCGTCTTTATTCCCTCTTTGGTTGGAAACTTCATCATTTGATGAAGGGTTGATGGTACTGTCCTCATGCAGTGTATCCACGACCTTCCGAGCAAGGCATTCTATCTCATGTCTCCATCAATGACATGGAACTTGGTATTCTGAGTTGTGTTGGCCACGTTGATGGGGAGGGTGATCTCCCCTTTTGTTGTTTTGCTTGCCATGTTGAACCCATTGAGGGCTCGAGAGGTGGGCACAATCTGGTAGAGCAGTTCGAGCTGCTCTATCACCCTCGACCTGATTATGTTGGCCGAGCTACCTGGATCCACAAGCACACATTTAATTTGTGAGGCTGAGACAGGGTCTCGATGTCCTCGTCGCTGAATGTGAGAGCGTCCTCGGGTATGTACCCTCGAGTTCGCTTTTCCCTAGTGATGGATATTTTGGTTTGTCTGATAACGGGTTCCTGTGGGATGTCGATTCCTCCCATGATCATGTGGATAACATATTGTGGATCTTCTATCTCATTTTTCCTGTTCATTTATCTTTCCCGAAATTGATTTTTAGCTCGGTCGCTGAGGAACTCTCGGAGATGCCCTTTGTTGATTAGTCGGGCTACTTCTTCTCGAAGCTGTCTGCAATCTTCGGTCCTATGACCGTGTGTGCCGTGGAATTCGCACACCAAGTTATGGTTCCTTTGCGATTGATCTTACAATACGGGCTTCGGCCACCTAGTGTCTTTGATTTTACCTATGGCCGATATGATGTCTGAAACATCAACATTAAAGTTGTACTTTGATAACTGGGGTGCCTCCACCGGTCCTATGTGTCTATCAAAACCGACTCGGCTCACGAGTCCTCGAGGATTCAGACCTCGATCTATCCTTCGGTCGTTCTGAGGTATGTTGCGCCTTGGGGCATTTCTTCGATCCTCAGTGTATGGTTGATACCTTTCCTTACATGGCATTAGTTCCTTGGCTGGGAGCCTTCTAGGATATACCGAGCCCGAGGGGGCCCCTAATTTATTGTCCTCGACCCTAACCTTCGACTGGTATCGGTTGTGGAAATCCTCCCAGGTGACGGCGGGATACTCAACCAAGTTCTGCTTCAAATGTTTTGAAGCTATCGAGCTCCGTTCATTCAAGCCTTGGGTGAAGGCCTGTACTGCCCAGTCATCAGAGACCGGTGGTAACTCCATTCGCTCCATTTGGAAATGAGATACGAATTCCCGCAGCATGCCACTTTCTATCTGTTTGATTTTGAAGACATTGAACTTCCTAGTTGCAACCTTGATGGCACCAGCATGTTCCTTTATGAAAGAGTCTGCCATCATGGCAAACAAGTCTATCGAATTAGGGGTTAGGTTGTGATACCACATCATGGCCCCTTTTGACAATGTTTCTCCAAACCTTTTCAATAGGATGGATTCAATCTCGTCTTCCTTCAAGTCGTTCCCCTTTACGACACAAGTGTAGGCAGTGATGTGCTCATTGGGTTTCGAGGTTCCGTTGTATTTCGGGAGATCAGGCATTCTAAATTTCTACGGGATGGGCTTTGGAGCCGTGCTTAATGGGAATGGCCTTTGCACAAACTTCTTCGATTCTACACCTTTCCGAATAGGGGGTGCGCCTGGGATCTGGTCGACCCTCGTGTTGTAGGTCTCCACCTTTTTTTCGCTGGGTTCTATTTTCTTTTTGCCTGATTCGATTCTCCTCGTGAGGTCTTCGAGCATTTTCATAATAGTGTGGTCGGCTGCTGACCCGTTGTTGCTCAACCTCTCCGGCGCCTGTTCGACTCGAGGAGCCATCTCCGGTGTTGCTGTACTTGGAGTTTTTTGGTGTATTTGCAGCTGCGCAATTGCCAACTGTTGTACCTGCAACATTTCAAAAGTAACGTGAAAGCTAACCTCTCCCTCTTCCCGAGCTGGAGTTTTCTGAACCTCCTGTTCATTTTCTCGGCGCGCGCCTCCGTCAGTGCCGGAGATTATATTGACGTGTTGGGAGTTGCGCGAGCCCACGTCTACCGGGATTGGGTTTGGTGCATCCTCAGGATTTTAAGGTGGTACACCAGCGTCTTAAACAACTACACCATTTTCCCCGTGATCCTTAGCACCGTTGTTTTCATGTGCACTTACTGAGTTAGACATTCTGACCTGAAATCAAAGATTCTTGGACAAGAAAAAGTGTGACGAATAACTTGCGATTTTACCAGCACTAAAATAACCACTATTATTTTTAGCTCTACTGTGGGCGCCAAACTGTTTACCTTGAAAATGGTAATGACAATTAAATATGATTATGTGGTTCTAAAAATATGTGATTTATTTTAATGCTAGTTGTTTAGGCAATAGATGCTAAGTGTGAGTAGAAGAAACGAGATAAAAGTGATGTGAAATCGAAAATAAGCAAACCAGACTGCCTTAAGTCGGGGGTTCCAAACTGGCCGAGATGGGACCTCGAGGTCGAGGCTGGATGCTTAACAGTGAAATGCCGAAGAAGCTATAACAGTTTTATGGGCCTCGAAGGAGGCTATTTATGATCAATGATGAGTAATAAATGAAGAACAATCACTGAAATACAATAATTGTAAGTAATAAATCAGTAAAGAGACAATAAAGGATGTTAAAGCTAGAGAACAGAGAATGTTCTTGTTCCTTGTATTGAATACCATGTGTGCAGAAAATGATAAGGGTCCCTTTTATATAGGAGGGGGAATCCCAACATAGTACATAAGCATTTATTTCAAAGATATGCAGCTGGTTCAGCTATTTAATGTCACGGTACAGACTTGTACTATTCTTGCAGACCTGGTCTACTTTAAGCCACGTGCCTTTCGGGAGTTTCCCGCTCGTCTATGACTGCTGCCGATTTGTGATGCCCCGAGGTCGAGCATAGGAGACCCTCGGGATCGAATCCTCGAGCTGTGCTTCGAGCCTTCTGAGGACGGGTAGTGGAAAGCCATAATAATCATATATATATATATATATATATATATAGTTAACCCATCAACCTTTTAGTCAAATCCCTGTTACACACCTAACAAACACGGGTAAAGCTTTACACATCCAACCTTTCTCAAGTGTGTCTAAGACCCCCCAAACTTGACCAATCCTTTAATTTGTACGTGTAAAACGACAACACAAAAGCGCATGGAAGTCTTTATTAAATAGTAGCTGACAATTATCAACGGTCCTGATTTGAACGGTTCTTTTGGCCCTTAAATTAAAATGGGTCTTCAATATTAAAACCGTTTGTCTTCTCAGCCATTGTAGCCTTCGATTTTTCTCCTCAACCATTATCTTCAAAGTTTTTTCTTCTTCTTTTTCTTCTTCTTCCTCATTCTTTATCTTGTATAATTCATCTTTAAATTAGAGTGTATTATCAATTTTGAACCCTTTCTTTGAGTTTTAGCCTAAAATTGAAAATCTAGGGTTCTTGTCTAATGCGTAATTTTAAGCATATTTGTCATTGTGGTGAAGAAGTTGTGCTCGTAATTTTATGGAGCATCGGTAATCCTGGTCGTCATTTTTATGGGTGTAGATTCTATGAGGTAAGCTTAGTATTAAAAATTTGGTTTGATTTTTTTTTTTGAATTCTTAACACTGTAATCTTCTTATTTCTAGAAGGATCATGGTACGGGGTGTAAATATTTTGTATGGTTTGATCCTCTAACTCCGCACTTAAAAGGTATTATCTTAGGGATACTTAAAAAGAAAAAGGTGTTGGATGCATTCGTGAAGACAAGTAGAAATCTAAGAAATTGGAGGCGATTGATAATTTTGGTGTAAATCCTAATTGTATTCAAGGTGATTATGTTTGGAACCAAAGACTGTTACATAATGTAAAAACATGTAAAATGGTCTATGAACCATCTATCGTAATAGTTAGGTTGTTTTCACCCTTGTTGCAAGTGTAATCCTTTTGCATCTTCTTGAAGTATAATTTTTTGTGTTAACAAAAGAAGTTTGCTCTGCCATAGCTTTTGTTGATGTTGTTGGTAATGGCTGTGTGTTCATTTGCTTAGTATTACAGTAGCATTCATTAACTTGTGCTTTAGCTGCAGATAATGTTTTAGCATTCATAACTGCAGTTTTTATATAGCTTGATGACATAATTGCAGCTTCTGTTTTTAGCATTCATAATTTGTGCTTCAGTTGCAGCCTCTATTTGCAATATACCATATGAAATCATCAAGATATATCCACATGCAGTTCAATAAAGACTACCATAGCATATAAAAGCTAAACAAATGTCATCAAGATAATCACAAACTGCTTCCATTTGAAAAAGAAAGGTGTTCAACATTAAACATAACATATAATAGCTGCACATAGCAACCTTAACAGTTTGGTTGCAGTTCTAATGTTCAAAAATTACACTATCCTTCAAAATAAACTTAGCATCAGATAAAGAACACAACATGCTAATTAGTCTTAGTCGACTGAGAGTATGAGCTTGCTTGACCGAGGTTGGCATGGGATGCAGCAGCTCTTTGGAGTTGCCTTGTTGTAATGGCTGATTTGCCATTCCACTTGACTCCTTTGGTTGGTTTGTAATCACACTCTCGAACATCAGCAGAAGACCTCTTTTGACCAGTTGTAACCACTCTTTGAATACCACCACCAGACTGCCAAGAAAAGGACTTGATTAATAATAATCACAACAAAGTGCATAAGTTGAAATTGTGCAATATTTATAGAAAAAGACTTAAAGCCAGAGCCATCTTGAAATAGTCCAAACTCAGAGTTGTCCCTACCTCTTCCAGTCCCTCTTCCCCTACCATAACCATAGTTGGAATAATTTTTCTGCCCCGGCCTCTTCCAGTTGAATTATGTGCAACAGGTGTAGCTCTGCTGGTCTTGGATCCTTGTAACATCCTCTCTTTTTGTGTCCATAACCACCACAATTTGAGCTACTCATTTCCATACCTCTCCTTGATAACTTTCCAGATTTAGGATGTTCTGTTTCTTCTCTTCTCCTCTTCTTCTTGGGTCTGCCAGTCATCTTCTTAATTGGTAGAGGCTTAATGGGTGGATTGGTAGATGCTGGCCACATTATCATGTTAGGCACTTGTTGGATAAATGTTGAGTATGCTTTCAGGTAAGTTGATTTATGGTACCAATGGTATATGTAATTAAGAGGTTCAATCTCTTTGAAGTGCATTGCAGCAATTGTATGAGCACAAAGGATACCCTTAAGCATCCATGACCTGCAACTGCAAGTCTGATTTTGCATATTCACACAATGCTTATATGGACCATCCTCAATCTCATAGCCAACATCACCATTCCACCTGAGAGTACACTTCATTGAATGAGCCATGTTTTATTGAAATAATTTCATAGCAATGTGAGATATATCAGATATCCATGTGTTTGCAAACTCCCTCAACTTCCCTACCCTCTCCATCATCTTCACTCTTATTTCTTCCAACATTGTGATAATTGTCTTGTTTCTCTCAGATAGGATACATGCATTAAAGGTTTCACACATATTGTTGACAATTAGATCACACTTAATGTCACAGTTGAAGTATGCTCTTACCCAGGTTTCCTTATTATAAGTGAGCAGACTCTCACATATCCCATTACCAAGCTTGTTCAGCTTATCCATCTGGATTTTCAATTCAGCAACACATGATGATCTTGCACACCTCCAGAAGCATTTTCTTTTTTCCAACCCTCTCCAATTCTTTGACGAGTTTGCTAAAATATGCCAAGCACACCACCTATGTTCACTTTCAGGCAACAAATCATTTACTGCCTTAAGTATGCCCTGCATGTCAAGCAAAAGTTAGAAAATTCATTAGTTACATTAGTCACAAAATGTCTTAGTTGTATAACAAAAAGAAAAATCAAACACAACAGATATTTCCTTCCATGTCAGACATAATGGTGAGATTTCTACCTTCCTGCAGCATCAAGTCATCAATCAAACAGTTGATAAACCAACTCCAAGTGAAAGTGTTCTCAACCTCTACAATGGCCCAAGCAATTAGAAACATCTGATTATTGACATCTTTAGATATAGATACAAGCAGTTGTCCCTATCACATTCCTTTTAAGAAACAACAATCTAGACCAATAATTCTTCTACAGCCTTCTATCCAGCCCTTCTTCATGGCGTAGAAACACACATAAAAGGAAAGGAACACATGTTTTCTATCCCCATTATCTATTGCCTTTATAATACAAGTTGTGCCAGGATTAGTCTGTAAAATGACATCCCTATAGTAGTACAATCTTTGAAACTCTTTCTGAACATCTCCAATTAATTCATTCAAAACCTTTTCCCTAGATCTAAGGACAGTTGACCTACCAACATACATGTCTAGTTCTTGATTATTCAGCTTTTTCAACTCCCAAACCCTTATATTTGGCTGGGAATAATTTTATCCCTGTAATGCTTTGCTAGATATGTAGAGTTCCAAAGCTTTTTCTTGTTGGTCGTATAACACTTATGGACAAGACAATACCTCTTCACTTTGAGATTGTTTGATCTGGTATCTTTGCTAGCAAACAGATTCCATGGACAACCACCCTTGCATCTTACACTCACCCTGTCAGGTTCATCAATGATTTTTTTAATTTGAACACCTCTCTGGACAACATATCTAGATATAACCCATCTAAACTCAGTAACACTTTAAAAAATAAGGCCCAACTCCCATGTTACTTTCTTGACAGTTGAATCAAATATCAACCTCTTTTTTTCTCTTCTTTATTTCAATTTTTCTCTTGTGTTCTTCATCATACTCATTTTCCTCATCTGAAGAAAAACTTTCAGCATCAGAAGAACCAAAATATGGTTCGTCAGCCCCAACTAACCCTTCATACCCCTTTTCATTGTTCTCAGCCCTCAACTCATCAAACCCACTGTCTATACCAACATCTCCTAGATTTATGTCACCATTATATTTAGGCTTTTCACTCCTTTTCCTCTTATGCTTCCTCAACACTTACCTACACTCCCCAAACTCTTCATGTACATCAGAACCATATTGATTATCATCATGAACATCTATATCAACTCCATCACTCTCAGACTCAGATGAACTATCAAAATCTGAGTCATTCTCCTTATCAATCTCACCTTCATCATCTTCCTCTGTTTCTCCCTCTTCAACAGGTTCTCCCTCTTCAATAACATGTTCTCCCTCTTGTTCTTCTAAGTTTAAAGTGACTTTATCAGCCTCACTATTTGTCCTACCAACCCCTGGCCCAATAGCATTTATGTCAGCAACCATTAAAGGGGTGACATGTGTGACATAAATATCTAGGGTATCCCCATCCTCCAATTCATTTGAAATTTCTAATATATCCTTATCAGTTAGTACATTTATCAATTTATCAGTTTTTTTCATGGGACAAATATACGTCTCAGCAACATCTTTTAACCCCAAATGATTAGTGTAGTCCTTAAGCTCAAAATATGATAACATATCCACATCTACATATAATGTCAATGATTGACTACCCCTCACATAACGAGCAAAAGTACCCGGAACTAACACCCTATCATGATACCATTTTAATGTAATAAGTTTAAAAGATATTTTTCCTGCAAAAGGGGCAAAATAATAATAAATAAAGACTTGATTAGCTACAAATAAAGCCAAAGCAGTAATGCAGTAATGAGTAAAGAAAGGCAAGAAATAAAAAGCTACACATAAAGCCAAAGTAGTAATGAATAAAGAAATAAAAAGCTAAACATAAAGCCAAATCAATTCACAATATTAAAACCAGGTGTAACAATAAAGAACTAAAAAAAAACTCAAACTTTAGACACTATTAACAAAGAGTCGAACACAACAAATAATATAAAACTCTTAAAAAGATGAAAAACGACAAACGGAAAGTAACATTGAGAATAACAAAGGATTCCCCTTCAGAAAAGTACAAAACCCTAAATCGACTAAATATAAATAACAAAAAACAAAATCCACATGCACTGGAGCGGATAAAATGTGCATACCCCACCTGAAGGACTTAAAATCAACCGCTTGTGATTGGTAAAATTACCCGATGCAGATCATATCCACATGCACTGGAAGAATCTCCTTCAATGGCTTCAGTGGAAGAAGAAAGAAGAGTCGGGAAATGAGAAATTTGTTCTGGGGTTATTAGCACTTAGGCTTTTAATCGGAGTGGCTCGAGCCGGGTAACATCTTATAGGTTTATTTGACAGATGGGTCGAGTATTATAATAGCCAATGGTAAGTCAAGCGCCTGTAATATACCCTATGAATTATTAAAAGGGCTGGTCAAATTTAGGGGGGGGGGGGGGGGGGGGGGGGTTATAAAACCCCGTCTCTTTTACAAAATTAAACGTT
>ML255577.1:0-96924 GCA_005239495.1 Nicotiana undulata
AAGTGGCTAAATGTTAAATACCCATTAAAAAATAGATAAATAATTTATAAAAATGGCTAATAATTATAAAAAAATTAAATTGATGCTAAATAGACTAAATTAAGATGATTAATCAGTATTAAAAATATAAAGTGACTAATTACTGAGTAAAAATAGCACAAAATATATAATTAGGCTATAATTGCAAATTTATTGCAATTATAGCCAAATAATGTCAATTTGGCTAATTTGTGAAATAATTAAATCTTAATAGGACCAAAAAATGATATATTAAACCAAGAAATGTTTTGAAATTATTTGTAATGCAAATTATAATTAATTATTAGAGATAAAAATATTGGATAAATTAGAGTAAATTAATAAAACTGTGGGAAAGTTATAGAAAAATACCAATTGTTATAAAAACTGATTTTGAAGGTATATATGCAAATTAAAAAAATAATATGAGGAAAAATTGGGTATTAACAGCTGCCCCTCTTTACCCGGGAAGGATGAAAGAGTTGCCGGGTAAAGATATGATAGCCAATTTTGATCGAGCGAAACAGTTTGAAGAGATTTGGACCGCACCCTGGCTTCTGAGTTGCCTACATATCCCTGGTTTTATAGGAATCAGGCTGTATGTAGTTCAGGAGTCATCAACGAAGTATACCGATGAAGTTATTACAAGAACGAACGCAACATATAGGGTTGGATGAATACACAGTTTACGGGAATGGTTAGGAAAACTGGAGCGGGACCGCTCCTGCTAGAATAGCAGTTGCTTGCTGGATTACCTGCAAATAAGTAATACAAGCATACATTGTGCGTAAATTTAAACATGATGCAAGTTCCCGTCGGACCATGAATGTTGTCTTCGGACGGTTAATGATGACGTCATCAGACCATGATGTCCTGGGCCATGAGTCGTTTGATGCAGGACTCGCAGGCAATGAAATGATGTTCTCGGGCCATGAGGATGGTGCCTCCGAATGCTGACGCCTTTGAATAATGATATGCAAAATTGAGAGAGATACTCAGGCCATGACATGGTGTTCTCGGGCTATGAATATGGTGCCTCCGAACGATGACGCCTTTGGACAGGTTGGCGATATTTCAGCCCATGAAAAAATGCAGTAATATGATGCATACAAGGCAGATCTTAGTCTTGCGAATTGAAGGGCAGAGCTTAGCCCATAAGAAAAGCGAAATAAATAGTGCTTGAGACAACGTTTAGTCTCGATGAAAAAAGTAAATTGGAGGCAGAGCTTAGCCTCGAAAGGCAGAAAGGTAGCCTTATGCAGATGAAGATGGAGACAGAGCTTAGTCTTGGAAGGCAGAAAGGTAGCCTTATGCAAGTGGAAGTAGAGCTTAACCTCATGCGGATGCAGATGTAGACAGGGCTTAGTCTCGGAAGGCAGAAAGGTAGCCTTATGCAAGTGGAAGGCAGAAAGGTAGCCTTATGCAGATGGAGGTAGAGCTTAACCTCGGAAGGCAGAAAGGTAGCCTTATGCAGATGGAAGGCAGAATGGTAGCCTTATGCAAATGCAGATGGAGACAGAGCTTAGTCTCGGAAGGCAGAATGGTAGCCTTATGCAAGTGGAAGGCAGAATGGTAGCCTATGCAAGATTAAATAAATGACAATAGAAATTCTTAGCTGGTAATAAATTGCAGTATTGTGACCGTTGTGAGCGTTGTGATCATGAAACATCGTTTGTTTGTGCTGATAATAAATGTCGGTGAGTGCAATGGTTTTTGAGAATCGTATCTTTGAATAATGTCTGTCCTTTAAGCGGATAGTAAATTTTGGCTTTTTTCGTCTTTATGTCTGCGTCCAAAGAAAAATCGTGAGCTCTGTAAATGGGGGAGGTTAGTTCGTATCCCCGATGGCTTCGCCTGATTTTTCCGTCTCGATCTTATGATACTGTTCGTATAATTGGGGTACCGCTCGCTAAACAAAGCTTTTTTCAAGAGTAAGCATGCATCATTTTGTAAAGATATCGTATAAACATATAATTTAAAAAAGTTTTAGATGAACCGACGACCATGAAATGGTTCAAGACATTGCAACCTATCATGCTACCAAATTTTGAGGGTCCTCCTCAACATTCTGCCCCAGTTTGATGGGTTGATGCTTCTAACTGTTGCTCTTGCGGCGATCGGTTGAACTTACTTCAGAATTTTAGGGTCCTCCTCAAAATTGTGCCCCAGTTTCGAATTGCGGGGAAAATGAAACTTTTATTGAATTGTGACCGAACCCATAGGGCTGCCTATCTATCCCCTCTTAAACGGGAATCAGGTCAGGCGTAGTTAAATTTACATCATATAAGGAAAGCATAAAGAATACACATAGTAGCGCTTGACTGCGTCTGAATTGATTGGCTTCGGCCAGACTTCTCCGTCCATTTCTGCAAGTATGAGAGCTCCTCCTGTCAGTACTCGGTGAACCATATACGGACCTTGCCAGTTGGGAGAGAATTACCCTTTAGCTTCATCTTGATGTGGAACAATCTTCTTCAATACTAACTGCCCTGGTGTAAACTGTCTTGGTTTGACCCTTTTGTTGAAAGCTCGGGTCATTCTATTCTGATAAAGTTGCCCATGGCATACTGCATTCATCCTTTTTCCGTCTATGAGGGCTAGTTTCTCATAACAACACTTTACCCACTATGCATCACTGAGCTCGTCTTCTTGTATGATTCTTAAGGAAGGAATTTCTACCTCAGCGGGAATGACAACTTCTGTACCATAAACTAGCATATAAGGGGTTGCCCCAGTTGATGTGCGGACTGTGGTGCGGTATCCCAGTAGGGAAAAGGATAACTTCGCATGCCATTACTTGTGCTTTTCTGTCATTTTCCTCAATATCTTCTTGATATTCTTGTTGGCGGCTTCTACAGCTCCATTCATCTGAGGTCGGTAGGGTATGGAATTCTTGTGTTTGATTTTGAAGGTATCACACATATCCTTCATCAGGTCACTGTTGAGATTGGAACCATTGTCGGTGATGATTGATTCTGGAACTCCGAACCGACAAACAATGCGGTCGTCTGCCACGACTTTCTTAGTTACTGCTTTATAGGATGTAGCTTTGACCCACTTAGTGAAATAATCAATTTCTACCAAGATGAACTTATGTCCATTGGAGGCGATAGGCTCGATCGGTCCAATGACGTCCATTCCCCAAGCGGCGAACATCCATGGTGATCTTGTTGCATTGAGCTCGTTTGGAGGTACCTTTATCATATCTGCATGTACCTGGAATGCGTAGCATTTCCGCACATACTGGATGCAGTCTGTTTCCATGGTCATCCAGAAATAACTCGCTCTTAGTATCTTCTTGGCCAGAACAAAACCGTTCATATGTGGGCCGCAGGTCCCATCAAGTATCTCTTCAAGTAGCTTGGAGGCTTCCTTTGCATCGATGCATCTCAATAATCCCAAATAGGGAGTCCTCCTATACAAGATTCCTCCGCTGTGAAAGAAATTGTTGGACAACCTCTGAAGCGTGTGTTTCTGAGTATGATTTGCAAGCTCTAGGTACTCTCCTTTTGCCAAGTATTCCTTGATATCATGAAACCAAGGCTTTCCGTCTGCTTCTTCTTCAATATGGGCACAGTACGCTGGTTGGTTATGGATCTTCACTGGGATGGGATCAATGAAATTCTTATCTGGATGTTGTATCATAGATGACAGAGTGGCCAATGCATCGGCGAACTTATTCTGGATTCTGGGGACATGCCGAAATTCTATATTCGTGAACCTCTTTCTCCATTCCTGCACATGGTGCAGATACGGCAGTATCTTGGAATTCTTGGTAGCCCATTCTCCTTGTACCTGATGTATGAGCAAGTCTGAATCACCAATCACTAACAGCTCTTGGACGTTCACATCAATGGCCATGTTGATCCCTAAGATGCAGGCTTCATATTCCGCCATATTGTTTGTGCAGGGGAATCTGAGTTTAGCAGATACTGAATAATGCTGACCAGTTTCTGATATTAGGACATCTCTAATGCCGACTCCTTTGAAATTCGCCGTTCCATCGAAAAACATTCTCCAACCGTCATAGGATTCTGCAATGTCCTCTCCTATGAATGATACCTCTTCATCGGGAAAATACGTTTTAGGGGTTCGTATTCTCTGTCTACAGGATTCTCAGCGAGATGATCTGCCAATGCTTGTCCCTTGACTGTTTTATGAGTTACATAGATAATATCGAACTCACTCAGCAGGATTTGCCACTTGGCCATCTTGCCAGTGGGCATGGGCTTCTGAAATATGTACTTCAAGGGATCCATTATCGATATGAGATATGTAATATAGGCACAGAAGTAATGCCTCAGCTTCTGGGCTACCCAAGTTAGAGCACAGCTGGTTCGTTCTAGTAGAAAATACCGAGCCTCATATGGAGTGAACTTCTTGCTAAGATAATAGATGGCATGCTCCTTTCTCCCTGTTTCGTCGTGCTGCCCCAGAACGCAGCCGAAATCTCCATCTAACACTACAAGGTAGAGTAATAAAGGTCTACCTGTCTTAGGTGGTACCAAGACTGGCGGTGTTGACAGGTATTCCTTAATTCTGTCGAAGGCCTTTTGGCACTCATCGGTCCATTTAGTTGCGACGTCCTTCTTAAGCATCTTGAAGATCAACTCACATATAACTGTAGACTGTGCTATGAATCGGCTAATGTAGTTAAGGGGTCCCAGGAAACGCATCACATATTTCTTGTTTCTTGGCGGTGGTAACTGTTGGATGGCTCTGACCTTTAACGGATCCAGTTCTATTCCTCGACGACTGACAATGAACCTAAGTAGTTTCCCAGCGGGAACCCTGAATGCACACTTCACGGGGTTTAGTTTCAAATTGTATTTCCGCAGCCTATTTGAAGAATTTCTTCAGATCTTCTATGTGGTCAGTAGCTTTCTTGGACTTGATAATGACATCATCCACATATACCTCAATATCTTTGTGTATCATATCATGGAAAATAGTGGTCATATCTCTCATGTAGGTGACCCCAGCGTTCTTCAGGCCGAACAACATCATCTTATAGCAGTATACTCCCCACGGCGTAATGAAGGCCATTTTCTCAGCATCTTCCTCATCCATCCAGATCTGATGGTAACCGGCGAAGCAATCCATGAATGACTGTAATTCGTGTTTGGCGCAATTGTCAATCAAGATGTTTATATTTGGTAATGGGAAATCGTCTTTCGGACTGGCCCGATTGAGATCCCGGTAGTCGACAACGACTCTGACCTTTTAATCATTCTTCGGCACCGGCACAATATTAGCTAACCATGTCGGATACTCCACTACCCTGAGTACTTTAGCGTTGATCTGCTTGGTGACTTCTTCCTTGATTTTCAAACTCATGTCAGGTTTGAATTTTCTGAGCTTTTGCTTGATTGGCGGACACATTGGATCAGTTGGTAGTTTGTGAGCAACAATGGACGTACTCAGGCCAGTCATTTCATCGTACGACCATGCGAATATATCCTCGTACTCCTATAAAAATTCTGTGTATTCTTTCTTCTCTGACGGTGACAAGTGAATGCTGACGCGAGTTTTCTTGACATTTTCTGAATCTTCCAAGTTGACGACTTCGGTCTCGTTCAGGTTGAACTTAGGTCTATTTTAAAAATTCTTGACTTCTTTGACGATTTCATCAGGTATATAATCTTCTTCTGAATCAATGTCCGTTTGTTGCGTCGTCTTGTTGCATGTCACATTCATTGGTTCATCAAGACAAGTAATAGTAATGTTGTATAGGAAAAGTAATTAGAGAAAAACAATAGTAATAAATATTAATTCATAAAAACTTAAAAATGCTTTTGATAAATGGAATATATGTTTTGAACATTGAAGCTCTTTTTGCATAAATGAAAATGCGAAAAGGGAAATAATTTAATGAAAGACAATGAATAGTGCTTGTTTAGCCCTTCTACCCCGAGGCTCGTCGGGCTCTGGCTGTTTTGATGGTCCAGTTCTTGAGATACGCTCCTTTTCTTACTGTCTGTTTGGAAGGGTTTTCCTCCCCCTCCTACTCGAGAACGATACAACAATCCATGTCATCGTCTTCTAGGAATAAGTTCTTTAGTGCTGCCAGTGCTTCTTCTTCCTCTAACCCCCATATAACATCGGCCAACTGAAAGGTCTGTTCCAGATGTGGTATTGGCTACTCCAACGGGTAATAGGGACCGCACCATGGTGGAGACCAGTCGTTATATTCTTGCCAAGTATATTCGTATCCCAGACCGAAAGTGGTGCCATGACCCTTGAGCTTTATAGGTTTGGAAATTCCTTGGAGATTCTTGCCGATTCCTTTTCCATGCTCGTACCCACTCCAGTTTAGTATACCCTCGATTTTGCTATCCCACCATTTGTCTTTGTCTATGGCATTGACCCGTTCAATATGGTGGTAAGTTTCTCCACCTAGCTTCCTTCTTCCCTTGACCACCGGAATAGTCTAGCGACTGTAAATAGGGTTGCTTCCGTCGCCATGAATGATCACTTCTTGGTGGTTTCATTAAAAAGTTACTACTTTATGCAACGTTGATTCCATGGCCTCAGCGGCATGTATCCATGGCCGTCCTAATAGCAGGTTGTAGGACGCCGATATGTCTATCACTTGGAAATCCACTTCAAACCATGTACGCCCCATTTGCAAGCAAAGGCTGATTTCGCCGATGGTGGACCTCTGTGAACCATCGAAAGCCTTCACGTTCATTGAAATTTCCCTTATCTCATGTAGCCCCTTGCCCAATTTCTTGAGCATTGTCAACGGACAAATATTGAGACTGGATACCCCATCAATTAGAATCCTGGTGATGAAATAGTCTTCACATTGCACAGTGATGTGCAGTGCCTTGTTGTGACCCAGCCCCTCAGGCGGCAGCTCGTCCTCGTGAAAGGTGATTTTATCCAGCACCTATCCTACCATATTGGCCATTTCCCCACTAGTGATATTGTTTGGAACGTATGCTTCATTCAGCACTTTCAGCAAAGCATTTATGTGTGCCTCTGAATTTTGCAACAAGGAAAGAATAGATATCTGGGTTGGTGTCTTGTTCAGCTGGTCAATGAAAAAATAATCCTTAGTGTGTACCTTCCTCCAAAGGTCTTCTTGACCTGTCTCAATAACGGGTGTCCTATGGGAAGCCTGTTTACTTGATTCAACGAGATGTTCAGGCGTGTAGACTCTACTTGTCCTTGTCATACTCTGTGCCGCAGTAGCTTCTTCAATCTTTACTTTACCCTTCCTTCTTGCCTCAACTACGTAATCCCATGGTACATCATTAGTATAGAAGGTCGGTGTGGTTGATATCGCCACCGTAATCGGTGCAGCTACCCTCACCATATACCTTAGCGGGTGGAAGAACTGCAACCTCAAATGGTGCGGGCTCATTTGCCGGTGGTATGACTTCGATCTCAATTGGTGCAGGTGCCTTTGCAGGTGGTGTTTCTTCAAACTCAAGAGGTACAAACACATCTACTTCAGCATCCTCAGACGGCTGAATCTCGACTATGATTGGGTTGAGAGTAACCGCTGGTTTCTTTGGGTCATCACCTTCTATGATCAACCCAATCGACCCCTCGCGGTCCCAATCTTCTTATAATTCAATCATGTAGATGCCTCCACCCTTATGGTCCGGGAGTGGGTTGTTGCGGATGTTGGGAGCGGACTCCTTTGCTACAATGATCTTGTTGTCAATCAAGGACTGTATCTTATCCTTCAAAGAGCTACACTCATCAATCGTGTGTCCCTTCATGCCGGAGTGGTATGCACAGGACTTGTTTGGGTTAACCCACTGGGAAGGATTCTCAGGGGTCACAGCAGGGATGGGGGTGACATAACCAGCAACCTTTAATTTCTCATACAGCTGGTCAATAGGTTCGGCGATGGCAGTGTATTATTTAGGAGGTATTCAGTCAAAATTGGGCCGAGGTCTAGGGAAGTTTTGGCGTGTAGGGGGTGATTGATAGTGGGATGGTTGAGAGTTATAAGTGTGGTAAATAGGAGCAGGCTGGGAATATCTGGGTGAAGTGGGTTGATATGTAGGTGGGGGAGGTGATTGATATGTTGGTGGTGGTGCTTGGTATGAAGGCGATGGTGCTTGGTAGTTTTGGGTTGGCTGATATGTAAGTGGAGGTGTCGGGTAGGTTTGATATTTAAGTGGAGACTTGGTTCTCTGTGCAACCATCACAGCTCCCACATCCCTTTTCTTAGACACACCACCGGACTGTAGTGCCTTGTTTGTAGCTTAGAAAGCCTCAAAGTTAGTGACCACACCACTTTTGATTCCTTCTTCGATCCTCTCACCTAATTTGATAATATCGGAGAACTTATGGTTCTCAATCACCATCAACCGCTCATAGTATTGTGGATCTTGAGCTCGGACGAAGACTTTATTCATCTGTTCCTCGTCTAAGGCGGTCCTGACCTTAGCAGCTTCGGATCTCCAATAAGTAGCATACTTGCGAAATGTTTTTGTGGGCTTCTTCTTCAGATTCTGGATGTAGAACACATCTGGTGCGTTCTCTGTATTAAACCTGAACCTATCCATGAAGTCGGACGCCATGCTTACCCAATTCGACCATTTCTTGGGGTCTTGGTTGATGTACCAAGACAGTGCATCTCCTGTCAAACTTCTCATGAACAGCTTCATGCGAATCTTTTCGTCTTTCCCTACTCCAGCCAGCTTGTCACAGTAGGTCCTCGGATGGACCCTTGGATCACTTGTACCATCAAACATTTCGAAATTTGGAGGTTTACACCCCTCGGGCAGTTCGACATCGGGATGTATGCAAAGGTCTTCATAGTTCATCCCCTCGACACCTTTGCTTCCCTCAACGCCTTGAACTCGGCTGGTCAGCTTTTTGAGTTCCTCAGCCAAGTTTCTGATGAGTATATCCTTTTCTTCAGACTCGGGTGTGTATGAGATAATTTAGGTGGAGTGTGGTATGGTTTCCACGTAGATCGTGTTGTTGTGATGGCCTGGTGCATGGGTGTTGAGGTGGTCATTTGTGGAGTTCTGAGGTTCTGGGATAGGTAGTGGAGTGTTCTTTGGCATATGGCAGGTATTGCATTGCGTTGGAAGGATTTGATTCTTCGGTGGGGTGGTGTGATGATGGGCTGTGGGATGATTTTGCTGCTTCGAGATGTTTTGAGAAGGTATAGGGTTTTGGGTGTTGGAATAATTGGCGTCTGGGAAACTTAGGATAAATGAAAGGTTTTCCAGATTTCGAACTTGATCGAGCTCTTCTTGGAATTTTAGCAACTTTTCTTCAAGCAGTGACATAGTCTCATTCTGAATTTGAATACCCTGACCGTTAGTGGCCTCTACTCGTTCGACTGTGTTCTCTTTCCTGATGTTGCCTAAATCTTCCATTTTCTTTTTGCCTTTGTTTCTGCCTTTGGGAGGACTAGGAGGAGGAGAGGGTGGAGGGCCCCTAGATCTTGTGAGGTAAGATGATGATGCCAAAGTGCACGAACCAACCTTTAGGAAGGGGAATAATAAAAGAAAGAAAACAAAAACAAAAACAAAAGTAGCCAAGTCAATGAGGGTTATGAAAAAGTATTACGATATTTAAACACATAGTGCGAAAATATAAAGCTGTCCTAATTGGGAAACCTCGATGTGCCCGAGGTAGGCCTAGCGAGAAATAGATTTGGAGAACTGAAATGCAAAAATGCCTCATTTCATAAATGTAGAAGTAGACGAATCCAAAATGACACTAAATAAAAGCAAAATTACTAATGGCCATGGGTCTTATTACATCGATAAAGCAGAAAAGGAAATCCTACCTACTTTGTCCCAGAAGGACCTTCCCCAGATTCAGCATCCTTGATTCCCTCGAACAGATTCCCCAGCTCGCGAAGTCCTAGTAGTAGATATGCTCTGGCCAGATGTCCACCTTTGTTTCCCTCAGCCTTTTGACAGTCTTCAACCCTCTTGATGAACTTACCCTCCAACTCGACTATGCCTCGTTCCAAGTGTCCCAGCTTTCTATTGGTGCTGATGTCCATGTCTTTCCATTCTTCAATCAACTTCTTGTTTGACTCGTGTATCTCGCGGTGCTCATTCTCGCATTCACGGATCCTCTTGCACAGCTGATTATACTTGACCTGAGCCTCGACCTTTTCATCTATGATCCTGTGACCTCGGATGAACCCTGGACTGCCTAGACCATCCCAATTGTCTTCCAACTAACCTGAATAGAAAGGTGTACAGCCTGCGTGGTATCGGTCTGGTTCAATTGTGTCTGTCTCCATTACGATCTTACAGTGCCACATGTGTTGGGCTTGGCATTTGTGAGGACTAGCATCATCTTGAAAGGCGGCTCGGAAATGGCTCATCTTGTCAACCCTTGGTATAATCTGCTTTCTACATGCTTGTCTCATAACCCGGAGAAGTACATAAGGATATGTTCCTCTCAGACCAATTAGTATCAGGAACGGTGCATCCCTGGACCGGACAATGAATTCTTCCATTGGAAACCACTCGAACATCCATTGAACTTGTTCCTCAGCTAGATTATCGAAGAACCCTACCCATTCTTTGGCATTCTCAGGCTGAGCAAACCAATCAGGGATATAAGTCATTCTCTTTGGGTGATGGAAAGCGATGTGGTCATTCCACGCCCTTCGCGGAAACTCTTGCCGGTACTGGACCTTTTGAAGATGTTCTAAAAGCCAGAGTTGGAGTAATAGGTTGCAGCCTTTGAAGTGCTTAACTCCTCTTTAGCACTTCTCTAAGGATCGATACATGTCTGAAACTATCATAGGAACGATGCTGAATGTCTGCCCACCAATTCCCTCTATTAATGTCTTGGTTACCATGGCCAACCTAGTGTGGATTCTTTCTTTCTTTGTCAGAAATACAATCGGACCCAGGAAGCAAACCATGAAGACGAATACCCTACGGTGAATGTGTCCCAAGGATGTGATAGCGAATTCGTCATGGAAGGTGCCGTATGATTTGCTGTCACCATATCTTTCATACAAATAGTCAAAAGGGATGTATGTATGACTCTTTTAGACACCCTAACTCTGTGTTCTTCTTTAAACCCATCATTTTCAGGAAACCTTTGCCTGTGCGGTTTTCAAGCATTAGCAAACCCGAAGTCTCCCAAACTAAACCGGTCGGTCCTCCTATGTCTTCTAGCAACGGTGTCATTTCGATGTCCCCAAAATGGAAGACGACCCTTTCACAGTCCCATAATAAAGTAGCAGCCTCTATCATCATGTTGTTAGGATGGATGTCCAGGAGGGACGGTAGATTACCCAAATATTTCTTGACGAGTGTTTTGTCACAAGAATGCAGGTCCTCCCACCATCAGAAGCTTTGGGTGGATGTTGGTGACTATGCCTAATCTGGGGACTTCGTGCCTCATATTCTGCAAGACAAAACAGTTAGGCCCTTACCCCCACCAGACTCGACTATTTATACACTAATGATCAACATGCAAGCACTTAGTTCTCCAAATAAATGCACAGAACCTGATGGCATCCGTTGGGATTATGAAAAATAGGTGGACTTTGGACAAGGTTGTCTTAAAGGCCATCGTGCGGACAACACATTAGCCTAGCTAGGTTTGACCATGATGCATGCAACAGTATAACGGAGTAGGGTTTCTATGGGGTTTTAGACTGGTACCCTTGAGCGGAAAACTCAAGGGGGAAAGGCAGGGAACCATCGACTGCACCGCTGATCGACTAGTTTTACCGCAAATAAGTCTTTCCGAATCTAGGGGTGATAACATAGGAAGGGCGCGACCACCCATCAAGCGTTGCTATAGGATTTGTTTTGGAACGAGTGGAGTATGATGTTGAATTATGATTTGCAATAAACAGTAAAATATGTAGTCATGTATTTGCACGTTATGAAAGTGGTAAATACAACAGTTATAATTAAAAAAATAAGTGATTACAAAGGAAAGACAAACAAGAAAATGCCAGTTCGCTTTTTGAATTAAATGCTTGAAAGAAATAGACAAGTAATTGCACATAAAGGGAAAAAGGGGAGAGGTACCAATTCACAAGGAAGTTTGAGATGGTTAAAGACTAAAGTCCCCAGCAGAGTCGCCATGCTGTCGTGCCCCCTTTTTCCAACTCCTTTCAGGGTCGGTCAAGGGTTCTTGACATTATAGGGACAACTCGCTTCCTTTTTGGAAAGGGGTTTGCATGTTTTGAAGAGTCGCCACCTAACAAGTTTAAGGTGCGTTATGGCACCTATTTAGGGCCATTTACAAACAAGTTTTGATATCCAGAGATAGGGTGAAGGGCTTGAAATTATTCCAAGGGGAAGGTGTTAGGCGCCCCTCAGAATCCACAACTATGGTTCCCGGCCAAACAATTTTGTGAATTTTTACAAGTAGAAAATAAGCAATTAATGTTTAAAATAAGTAAAAGGTTTTGAAAAGATTCGCAGTCTAAGCACACATGTGCTACTAAGTCTGAAAATATTTAATGGCCAAGTAGGCTTTTGAAAAGAATTACATTCTAAACATGGATGGGGGATGTCCTAGGTTATTTGTAATATGGATGACATCAATGCAATACCCGGTATGTCACTCCTCAAAGAGGGGCTAAACGTGGTATTAGCGCACCGGTCATCATATCCATATCTACCCTTCCCACCCCATAAAGGTAATTAAAATGCGTGTTGATCAACGACCGCGCATGCTGCTACCCGCCCCTTCTTAATTGCCCTGGAGGAGTTCAGGAATTCTATCTTATGAGGGAGGTTGTAGGCAGACCCTCAGGTTTAAAGGTTAAAATACTAGGAAACAGATAAAAACAAATAGGACTGCAATTAAGGGAAAGCACAGAAGGCAGATAGAAGGCTCAGATATACCTCCACAAGTAATGCACATAGACAGCACGACTCATACACAGATAAGGCCCATAATTAGTTTCAGAATCCTAAGGCATGGTATCTAGGTGATTTTAGAACACAACAGAGAAACATATGTGTTTCATAACTCAGAAAGCGAGTCCTATTCAGTTTTACCTACTGATTTTAAACCTGTTGATAGTTAGGCAGCATACATAAAGAAGAAGATTTCCAGTTTTAACAAACTTAGCACCTAAGGCTTGCCTAGGTGTAAGACAATGTTCCAGTTATCAGAGTTACTTAGGGAAAACTGTTTAAATTGTATTACTAAACACACTGTTCTATATTTTCAGAATTCAGGAATTGTTGCCAGGATTGAGTGAAACTGTTTTTATCTATAATTAGACTAGAGATGCCTAAGAGGATGTGAATGCAATCCTAAAGGCATGATCTCTAATGCACAGAAATGCAGAGTGATGTTTATGCCAGACCTATTTATTAGCGTTGTTTTTATCCTAAGGAAGGATCTCTAAGTGTACATGACAATGTATTATCATGATGGTAAAGTACTAGTTATTAGCACATTTTTAACACAGGATTTTTCTAAGTGTTTTAAGAATAGAATGTACATGCTGAAACAGTAGACATGGGACCTAAGAGGCATGATTTCTAATGCATGCATGAACCCTAAGCATGGTTTCTATTGCGCAATTAGGAATATAAACCTAATAACATGTTTTCTACCCTTAATAACTATAGCATGCAGATTTACCCCTTCCCTTTTCACTATCCATCCCAGAGTTGTTTACAATAATTATTACAAACCATTTGCACAAATTACATAATTGAAATAAGAAAATAAGAAGTTATACTAGAGGGAGCCTACTGATAGGCCCAGAATCTCCAGAGTATCTCAATGCCATTGGTTCACAGCCTTTCACATGATCCAGGTGTGTCAAAGTTCCCTAAGGATCTGAAGGGACCTCGGGCAGTGCTCACACCTAGATTCATAACCAAACTTGTGCAGTGTGGAAGAGCCAGCTTTAATGTGTCAGAGTTCAGAGGGAGCTCATAGGGGTCCCAAAGCAGTCACACATTAAAGGGGCAGAACCTAGACTTCTAAGAGTATATGTTAGAGTTCTTGACATAGTTTTGAAAGAATTGATTTGAAAATAGTTTGAAAATAATCAGTGTGAAATCAGTTTTTTTGAAAGAACAACAAAATAGTTCACTCTTAGTGAAAACAGTTTGGGAGAAAAGGAATAGAACAGTTAACAGATCAAGACCAGAACAACATGCATAGTTCAAGAAACAGACACAAACAGGGAAAAGGGTATTGGGGACAAGTAAGTCACACAATAGGAACAAATATTCACACAAGTGAACACCAAGGAAATATTAAAATACTACATGTTTATAGTCACAATAATAGTCTATCACAAAGTGTTTATGCCAGGAATTTTAGCAGATTCAACTTGAGGGATGCCCAAGAGGGGGTGCATGACAAATAGAGTAATTCATAGGTTTAGGGGAAAGGGTTCAGGATCACATAGCAACGAAGTTTCATAAATACATGCTTATAATGTTAGGAATCAGGGGTAAGGCAGAATTGTAGTGGAACATGTAAGAGAGAGCAATAGACATGCTGAACTAGAAGGGAAAGGGGGAAAGCACATAGACAAACAGACATGCTAATCGCAGGGTAAACAGCAGAACCACAAGTAGAAACATAGTAGAAATAAGAGGAATCGCAATACAAACAGAAACATATTGTTTTGGATGTTGTAAACTTAAACTGAAAACATACCAATTGAATGAAAGAATGAGTACAAAGTGGAGAGAAGTAAAGTGAAGAGAAGTAAAGCGGTGGTGTGTAGAGCAATAGAACAGTAGAGCAGTAGCAGTAGAGCACTAGAGCAACAGAGCAGTGTAAGTACTCAGTCTTGGCTTTCAGCCGACTGAGTAGCAAGTAAACAGTAAGAGAAACAAGAGAGTATGTGTGCGTGTATAGAAGAGAGCTTAGAACATTGTATTGTTCTTGTGTGTGTTTGTGTTATGCTAAAAAGAGAGTAGAGTACTTATAATTTTTAAAACGAGTAGAGAAATAAGGTAAAGATTAATAGTTTAACATAGTTATAGAAACAATACCAAATTAGAATCAATCAAAGGCATGGACTCCCTTTAATTAGGAAGTCATAGTTCAAACGGCATAATCAGAGTTAAATAAGGAAAGAATCAATTACGAGACTGATTTTACCCTAGTAGGAGTAGTAAAAGCATGTAGCGTGTAATAAATACCAAATACAGAATATTCCAAGTAAGGAAAGTATATGTTAAATAATTAAAAGCATATTTGTGCACATAAATAAGGTATAGTATAACCTTAATTCTGGAAAGTAGTAAAAAGAATCACAAATGAGACTGAAAATCACATGGAGTCAGTACTAACTAAGGAAAGTATCACACAAATAAGGAAGTAATTCGAAAATCAGTAAAGGACTCTAAGCAAAAATACACAAAATCATAAATTCAAGGAAAAATATCACAACTTTACGAAGAAATGCACAAAATCAGTAGAGTATTAGGTAAACAATCGCTAAACGAATAATCATACTTACTAAACAATAAATAGCACAAAAATCAGAGAAACCCTAAGTAAGTAATCATAGAAACAGTAGAAGATCGAAAACCTTAACAACAAATTAAAGTGAGAATCACAAAGAATACATAGATAATTTCATAAGAAACATACACACATGCACATATAATCAAAAGCAACCTAGAAAATTAGGGCTTTTTAGCATAATAACTCAGATAACAAGAAAAGCATAAGAGAATCGTTCAAACACAGTAGAAATCACTAAGAATAAGAAGAAGAACCATTTTTGAAAGAGGTCAAGAAACCCTAATTTGAAAGTGAGGAAATCGTTTGAAAAAACAAAGAGTTTTTTGAGGAAAACATTAAAAGACACATAGATCCGTCATAGATCTAAAAAGATCGGAGGATATAAAGCTAGGGTTTCTAGATAAAACCCAGAAAGAAGAAGAAAACTTAAATATTACCGGCGTTTGGCCGGAAAATGCAAGGATCTTACTCGAACAGCCATAGGAGGCCGGGAAATATGGCATGAGAGTGGAGATGGGAGTGAACCGCCTCAGGGTCGCTTGAGAGCCTCCACCGGTGACACAGGTGTGAAAGATGGAGCCATAAGGTCGAAGAGAGGTGGAAACTTCATGATTTCCAGCGAGGAGGTGGCCGGAGAGGGGAGAGATAGAGCTCAAGGGACGAAGGTTCTAGAGAGAAGTGAGTGGGTTCAGAGAGAGAGACGGTTGAGTGTTACGAGTAATGGGGGAAATGAAACGGGGGGGGGGGGGGGCTTTTTAGAAATTTTTGGGANATAGCACAAAATATATAATTAGGCTATAATTGCAAAGTTATTGCAATTATAGCCAAATAATGTCAATTTGGCTAATTTGTGAAATAATTAAATCTTAATAGGACCCAAAAATGATTTATTAAACCAAGAAATGTTTTGAAATCATTTGTAATGCAAATTATAATTAATTATTAGAGATAAAAATACTGGATAAATTAGAGTAAATTAATAAACTGTGGGAAAATTATATAAAAATAACCATTGTCATAAAAACTGATTTTGAAGGTATATGCAAATTAAAAAAAATAATTTGAGGAAAAATTGGGTATGAACAGGCATAGCGAGTGGGGAGGTTTGTTGCGGGGTTGCAGTCAGGTATTCATACGGGAGGTGGAGATGGAGACTTCCTACCAACTAGTAATGGAGATTGCTCGGAGGATTGAGGGTTATTGTTAGAGGGGTAGAGAGCAGATGAAGCAGGACAAGAGGGTCCGTTACTTTAGAGAGTTAAGAGGTGCCCCGACGGGGGAAAAGGTCAGTTAAGGAGGGGTAAGCCCAGTAGGCCCCCTATATCTAGCACCGCTGACTCCATGGGGTGCTCCAACGCGACCCAATTTCAGTGCTATGTCGGAGAGTTCTTACTGCCCGCCAGCTATTCAGAGTTCTCCAAGTGGGTACTCAGGCCATCAGAGTTCTTCCAGTGCCTATTTCAGTGCTATGCTAGAGAGTTCATANTTGTTCTTGTGTGTGTTTGTGTTATGCTAAAAAGAGAGTAGAGTACTTATAATTTTTAAAACGAGTAGAGAAATAAGGTAAAGATTAATAGTTTAACATAGTTATAGAAACAATACCAAATTAGAATCAATCAAAGGCATGGACTCCCTTTAATTAGGAAGTCATAGTTCAAACGGCATAATCAGAGTTAAATAAGGAAAGAATCAATTACGAGACTGATTTTACCCTAGTAGGAGTAGTAAAAGCATGTAGCGTGTAATAAATACCAAATACAGAATATTCCAAGTAAGGAAAGTATATGTTAAATAATTAAAAGCATATTTGTGCACATAAATAAGGTATAGTATAACCTTAATTCTGGAAAGTAGTAAAAAGAATCACAAATGAGACTGAAAATCACATGGAGTCAGTACTAACTAAGGAAAGTATCACACAAATAAGGAAGTAATTCGAAAATCAGTAAAGGACTCTAAGCAAAAATACACAAAATCATAAATTCAAGGAAAAATATCACAACTTTACGAAGAAATGCACAAAATCAGTAGAGTATTAGGTAAACAATCGCTAAACGAATAATCATACTTACTAAACAATAAATAGCACAAAAATCAGAGAAACCCTAAGTAAGTAATCATAGAAACAGTAGAAGATCGAAAACCTTAACAACAAATTAAAGTGAGAATCACAAAGAATACATAGATAATTTCATAAGAAACATACACACATGCACATATAATCAAAAGCAACCTAGAAAATTAGGGCTTTTTAGCATAATAACTCAGATAACAAGAAAAGCATAAGAGAATCGTTCAAACACAGTAGAAATCACTAAGAATAAGAAGAAGAACCATTTTTGAAAGAGGTCAAGAAACCCTAATTTGAAAGTGAGGAAATCGTTTGAAAAAACAAAGAGTTTTTTGAGGAAAACATTAAAAGACACATAGATCCGTCATAGATCTAAAAAGATCGGAGGATATAAAGCTAGGGTTTCTAGATAAAACCCAGAAAGAAGAAGAAAACTTAAATATTACCGGCGTTTGGCCGGAAAATGCAAGGATCTTACTCGAACAGCCATAGGAGGCCGGGAAATATGGCATGAGAGTGGAGATGGGAGTGAACCGCCTCAGGGTCGCTTGAGAGCCTCCACCGGTGACACAGGTGTGAAAGATGGAGCCATAAGGTCGAAGAGAGGTGGAAACTTCATGATTTCCAGCGAGGAGGTGGCCGGAGAGGGGAGAGATAGAGCTCAAGGGACGAAGGTTCTAGAGAGAAGTGAGTGGGTTCAGAGAGAGAGACGGTTGAGTGTTACGAGTAATGGGGGAAATGAAACGGGGGGGGGGGGNCCGCCCACCAGTCATTCAGGGCTCTTCTAGTGGGTATCCAGGCTACTAGGGTCAGACCTCAGGGCAGTAGATCACCGCGATGAGAGGTTGTTTTGAGTGCGTGAATCTTAGTCATGTGCAGAGATATTTCCCCAGGCTTCGGGGCAAGGTAGTGAAATTGGGCCAGCAGCCCATGATTACAGCACCAGTTGTCCCGCTATCTGTCTTGCCACCAAGAGGCGGAGGGCAAGTGGGTAGGGACCATCCTAGAGGTGGAAGCCAGCTAGGTGGCGCTCCAGCCAGGTTCTATGATTTTTCGGCCACACCAGATACAATGGCCTCAGATGTCGTGATCACATGTATTATTTATGTCTGCATTAGAGATGCTTCAGTACTATTTGATCCAGGGTCTACCTATTCATATGTGTCATCTCTATTTGCTTATTTCCTGGACTTTCCTCGTGGGTCCTTGGGTACTCATATTTATGTGTCCACTTTTGTGGGCGATTCTATTGTTGTGGATCGAATCTATCCATCTTGTGTGGTCACATTCTGTGGATATGAGACTAAAGCGGATCTTCTGTTGCTTGATATGACCGACTTTGAGGTCATCCTATGCATGGATTGGCTATCCCCATATCACGCCATCCTTGGTTGACATACCAAGACTGTTACCTTAGTGATTCCAGAGTTTCCCAGATTAAAGTGGAAGGGTTCGTCTGTAAGTACATCTAGTATGATAATCTCTTTTATGAAGGTTCGACACATGGTCGAGAAGGGTTGTTTGGCTTATCTAGCCTATGTTCGGGATACTACCGCGGAGTCTCTGACGATTAATTATGTACCAATAGTATGGGAGTTCTCTGATGTGTTTCCTTCTGACCTTCCAAGCATGCCACCAGATCGTGATATTGATTTCTGTATTGACTTGGCTCCAGGTACCCAGCCTATATCTATCACACCGTATCGTATGGCTCCGAAAGAATTGAAGGAGTTGAAGGAACAATTTGAGGAATTTCTATCAAAGGGGTTCATCATGCCGAGTGTATTACCTTGGGTCACCAGTATTATTTGTGAAGAAGAAAGATGGGATATGCATATGTGTATTGATTACCGCAAGTTGAACAAAGTCACCATTAAGAACAAGTACCCGTTGCCGCATATTGATGATTTTTTTGACCAGTTGCAGGGTGATAGGGTGTTCTCTAAGATCGACTTGAGATCGGGGTACCATCATTTGAAAATTCAAGACTCAGATGTTCCGAAGACTGCTTTCCGTACTAGATATGGTCATTATGAGTTTCTAGCGATGTCTTTCGACTTGACTAATGCCCTAACGATGTTTATGGATATGATGAACAAGGTGTTCGGGCCTTATATTGATTCATTTGTTATTGTCTTCATTGATGATATTTTTATTTACTCTCGTAGCATGGAGGAGGACGAGCAGCATTTGAGAGTGGTACTTCAGACTTTGCGGGAACAGAAGCTATATGCAAAGTTCTCCAAGTGTGAGTTTTGGCTAGATTCTGTAGCATTCTTGGGGCATGTTGTATCAGGCGAGGGCACTAAGCTGGATTGCAAGAAGATTGAGGCGACTGAGATCATGAGCTTCTTGGGGTTAGCAGGTTATTATCGCTGGTTTGTGAAGGTCATCTCAATTGCAACACCTTTGACTATATTGACACAGAAGGTCGCTCAGTTCCATTTGTCCGGTGAGTGTGAGGCGAGATTTCAGAAGCTTAAGACGGCTTTGACTACAACACCAATCCTAGTGCTGCCTTCCGGTTCAGGGATGCATATTATGTATTGCGATGCTTCACGCGTTGGCTTGGTTGATGTATTGATGCAGGAGGGGCGAGTTATTGTATATGCTTCACATCAGCCGAAGCCCCATGAGAAGAGTTATCATGTGCCCGATTTGGAGTTTGCCGCGATTAATCATGCTCTTAAGATCTGGAGGCATTATTTTTATAGGGTGTCTTGTGAGGTTTACACTGATCATCGCAGCTTGCAACATTTGTTCAAGCAAAGGGATCTCAATTTGAGGCAGCGTAGGTGTCTAGGGTTACTGAAGGACTATGACATCATCATTCTTTATCATCCGGCAAGGCGAATGTGGATGCCTTGAGCAGGAAGGTAGAGAGTATGGGTAGCTTGGCATTCATTTTAGAAAAGGAGAGGCCACTAGCTTAAGACATTCAGTCCTTAGCTAACAGACTTGTGAGGTTGGACATTTCAGAGCCCAACCAAGTTCTTGAATTCATCGTTTCCCAGTCCTCACTATTGGAGCAGATCAAGGCTCGACAGTTTGATGATCTGCACTTGATGGTTCTCAAAGAGACGGTACTACACGGTAGTGGCAAGTAGGTTTCTATTGGCGAGGATGGTATTCTGCGACTCCATGGTCGTCTATGTGTTCCTAATGTCGATGGCGTGAGGGAGAGGATTCTAGAGGAGGCACACAACTCCCGATATTCCATTCATCCAGGTGCTACGAAAATGTATCGTGATCTGAGGCAACATTATTGGTGGCGGCGAATGAGAAAGACATAGTTGAGCATGTATCTAGGTGCCTAAATTACCAGCAGGTTAAGCACCAGAGGCCGGGAGGCCTACTCTAGCAGATAACTATACCTGAGTGGAAGTGGTAGCGCATTACTATGGACTTTGTAGTTGGGTTGTCGCGAACCTTGCAAAATTTTGATGCAGTTTGGGTCATTGTAGACATATTGACCAAGTCGGCGCATATCATTCTTGTGATGACTACGTATACTTCAAAAAGATTGGCCCAGATTTATATCCAGGAGATAGGTCGACTGCATGGTGTTCCTGTTTCCATTATTTCAGAAATAGGTCCTCAATTTACTTCACATTTCTGGAGAGCAGTACAGACTGAGTTGGGGACCCGTGTAGAGCTCAACACACCATTTCATCCACAGACCGACCGACAGTTGGAGTGGACAATTCAGATCTTGGAGGACATGCTCAGAGCATGTGTGATTTACTTTGGAGGGCAGTGGGATTGATTCTTGCCTTTGGCCGAGTTTGCTTACAACAATAGTTACCAGTCCAGCATCGAGATGTCTCCATTTGAGGCTTTATACAGCCAGCGATGTCGTTCTCCCATCTGGTGGTTTAAGCCCAGAGAGGCTAAGTTATATGGTACTGACTTGGTGAAGGACGCCTTGGAAAAGGTAAATTTGATCCAGGAGCGGCTTCGCATAGCACATTCCAGATAGAAGAGTTACGTGGAACAGAAGGTGTGTGATTTATCATTTATGGTAGACGAGAAGGTTCTCTTGAAAGTCTCGCCGATGAAGGGGATCATGCGATTTGGGAGGAAGGGTAAATTGAGCCCAAGGTTTATAGGCCCATTTGAGGTGTTGAGACGAGTTGGAGAGGTTGCATATGAGCTTGCTTTGCCTCCCAGCCTATTGGGAGTTCATCCCATCTTCCACGTATCTATGCTCCGAAGGTATCACGCCGACTTGTCACATGTGTTATACTTCAGCATGATCCAGTTAGATGAGAGTATGGGTTATGAAGAGGAGCCAGTTTCCATTATTGATAGGCAGGATCGTCAGTTGAGGTCCAAGAGTATTTCTGTGGTAAAGGTTAATTGGAGGGTCCAACCTGCCGAGGAGGCGACTTGGGAGTCTGAGAAGGACATGCAGAGCAGATACCCACACTTATTCAGCACTCCAGGTATGATTTTAGACTCGTTCGAGAACGAACGTTTGTTTAAGAGGTGGATAATGTAACGACCTGACCGATCATTTTTCTTTTTAGTAACCCGTTCCCCTAAATAAGACTCCCCTTATGTGCTTTTACTATTTTATGACTTGCGAGGATGGTTAGTTCGGGGTTTGGAAGGTTTTGGATTGAAATCATTACAATTAGTTCCTTAAGGTTGGCTAAAAAGCTAAGTTTACTTCGGTCAATATTTTAAAAAACGACCTTGGAATCAGGATTTGATGGTTCCAATAGGTTCGTATGATGATTTAGGACTGGGGCGTATGCTCGGATCGGGTTTGTGATGACCGGGGAGCGTTTCGACGCCTAATATCAAAAGTTGGTTCTTTAAATTTGGCTTGGAGTAGGTTTTGGTGATATCAAGGTCTGAATGGTATTCCGACACCAATAGTAGTTCTGTATGGTGATTTAGGACTTGCCCACAAAATTTGGTGTCATTCCAAGTTGTCTAAGTATGATTCGGCGCATTCAGAGCAATTTGGAAACTTGAAGTTCATATTTTGATTCAATTTAGTTCCGCTGTTGATTTCCCCGTTTCGAGAGTTCGAGCAAGCCCATATCATGTTTACAGATTTGTTGGTGCCTTTGGACGGGATACCGAGTGGCTCGGGTGAGTTTCAGACCCCTCGGAGCAAATCTTGAAAAACCAAAAATTCTAGTTCTGGTTTCCTTCTTCGTGAACACAGAAGGACTCCCGCATTCGCGATGAAAGAATTGGGGTTTGGGTATTTTTGTTCTACGCGTTCGCGATAGCTAGTCCTCGTGCGCGAAAGTGTGGGACCTGTAACCACCACGTTCGTATGAGGCGACTCGCGTTCGCATAGAGGAGCTGGGCTAGACTGGGCTTGGGCCGATGTTGTTCTTCGCGTTCGCGGAGTAGCCATCGCGTTTGCGAAGGGTGGGCCAAGGCAGCTGATAAGTTGGTAATTTACCAACTTATCTCCTCTTAATACTTTATCTTTTGTATAATTTTGTTGAGAAACTAAGTTATTTATTGATGTTTACTGGCATATTTCAGGTGTCAAGTGATTTAGAGGTAATGGTGAAGAAATCGTGTGAAAACAAGTCAAAATGTGTTGAAATTGGAAAAAAGAATAACTGCCAGTTTTTACTCTGAACGCATAGCTTTACAGTGTGATCAGCGTTTGGTCAATTGAGTTATGCGAACGCTGGACCTTATGTGCGATCGCATAAGCTGGGAGAGGTAATTCTATGCGAACGCGGGCCTACAGTTGCGATCACATAGAGTATTTTCTGGGCATTTCTGGGCAGTTTTGGAATTTCACAGCTTCGTCTCCCAAGCCATTTAATACACGACCTAGCAGATATTTTGAGGATCTTTGGCAATCTTTTGGCATATTTGCAGTCTTGAAGACAAGAGAGAACAAATTTTGAAGCTAGGGTTTGCACACACACTTAGGGTTTGAAGATTTCAAGCTTGTGGTTAAGGATTTCTTACCCATTTATGTTTATTTCTTCATTTCCTTTCTTTGTATTGAATATTTAAGTGTGTAGTATCTATTTCCAACACTAAATCTTGTTTATGGGAATATTCATATTTAAAGTGTGGATTAAATACCTTATTGTGCTTATGTATTGAATGATTTTTATCCTTTTATGAAGTGAGTTATTGTTTCTTTAATTACTTTTGTTCTTTAATGTTTCCAAAGGGATTAGCTAACCCTAGAACTCGCCCATTAACTCCGAATTAGTTTTGGGAAAGATAATTTGGGGTTGGGAAAGATTAATTAACAAGAACTTGAGGTTTTAACCCTCATTTTATAGATTCTACCTAGGAATAGGATTGAACTACTTGTAGCCATACTCGGGTGTGCTTAATCTCTTAATTTGGTTAGTAATAATTCAATTATGAAGTCTTGTTAGTCTTTGGAAGAAGGTAATTAAGAATTATTAATCGTGGCTAATTAACATAAACTCGCTCATATTTGTAAAATCATGAAATAAATTGTATCGTTACTTGAGTGTAATTCCCGATGCATTCATACTTGTAGCCATTGATCATTTTACTTGCTTTCTAGGTTAGTTCACATTTTTGCATTTAGATATAAATATTTTCTTCAACCAAAAATCTAAGTGTTTGGCATTGCGCGATAAGTGATAATTCTCTTACATTCCTAATCGCCTACATTTTGTTCTCTGTGGGATTCGACCCCAACCTAGTTGGGTTACTATATTTGACATCGATCGGTTACACTCTTTTAAGGTGTAATTTAAGCGTATCAAATTTTGGCGCCGTTGCCGGGGAACAATTTGGGGGTAATTTAGGTTGTTTGAGAAATAAGCGTATGTGCTTTGGTCCAAACTTGTGAATATTTGTGTAATTATTTTTCTTACCTTTGTCTATAATAAAAATTGGTCGGATGGTAGTTGTTCATACTTTGATGACCCTTGTCCTTATTGTGGAGGACCACACTCGTGGCAAAATTATTTAAATTCTCCCAGGGGTGGATTGTGCGCATAATCTCAAACCCATGGGTAGAGTATTTGTGATAGGTGTGGTTGCCAAAATGGTCATTGGTATGATTTTGATTATTTGTCCGTCCCTTCTCCAAGGCCCCGCTATGATGATTCTACTTTTTGTGATGAAAACTTTAGGGATGAGGAAGTGGAAGAAATTGAGCATGGCCAAAGTGGAGAGTTCAAGCTCATGTTGGAGTGCTTACTTGAGTAAGGAAACAAAGAGCAAAATGCCTTGGAGGAGCTTTTGGAGAATAGTCTCCAAAATGAATTGGCACTCGAAAGGTTGCACTAACAAATGGATGAAATGATTGAATCCTTAAGGTTTCAAAAGCCTCGGAAGTGAGTGACAGCCAAGAATCTTCCTTGGAGGTTGAAATTGAAAATTCTTCCTTGGCACTTGAACAAAACAAGGAGGAACTCTCAAATGCTAAAAATCAGAAGATGATGCTCATGTTGGAGGCCATTCTTGAAAATGAGGAAAAGTACAACTTTGCACTCGAGGACTTGAAACATGAAGTGACTCAAAAAGATGAGCACATCCGCACTTTGGAGGATCAAATGAAAGCATTGATCGAGGCTCATTATGCCTCTCAATTTGAAAGTGTGGAAGGAATCCAAGAAGAGTCCAATTCCGAGGGAGAAAGTGAGCTTTACTTTGAGGAATCAAGACTTGAAAACATCCGCCAACCGACTCCATGAGTGTTTGTGATGCCAAGAAAAATATGGAATTAGAGTCAACCGGGGTGATTGAAAATATTGTTGAAATTGACTTTAGTCCGTGGGAAAAAGAGGATGTCAAAATCCGGAAAACAAATTGCAAGTTGGAGGTTTGAAGTCACATTCCAAGAATTTTTCAACATTGGAATTGTGTGGTGATATGGAAGTTGAACTACACGAATCAATGAAGGATTGCGAGGAGGAAAAACTCATACCATACATTCTACAATTTGAAAGAACAATAAAACAAAATGACATTCCTCATATGAAAGCCAAGAAGTGCAAAATGAAGAATTTAGTGCTTGGCTTGTTCATCTACTTACCACCCCCCACCGCCCGTGGTCACAAGCTTGATTCCAAGCTAGGTGGGTTACTATATTTGACATCGATCGCTTACACTCTTTTAAGGTGTAATTTGAGCGTATCAGCATCCTCCGCGTTCACGATGCCATTGTCGCGTTCGCGTGGTGTTGCCTTCAGGGGGGCCAGAACGTTTGCCTTCGCGAACGCGAGGCCCCTTCCGCGTTCGTGAAGAAGGAGGAAGCTGGGCAGTGTGATTTAAAACGGGACTTAGCCATTTTTGGGTTCGTTTCTAACCTTGTAAGAGGGAATTTATCCCATAGAAGGATTAATTAGTATGTGTTTCTATTTGTACGGGGCTACGTACGTATGAGGTGACTAGAGTCCGTGCGCAACTACTAATTTTGCTTAGTCTGGGTAGTCTAGGACCCATATCATGTTATACTTGAAATGGTTGCGCCTTTACTTGTTAATTGGATTGCTTAAATCATATTTAAAAAATGGTAAAAGAAATCCAAAGGGGTAAGTTTCACTTATTTGAGGTTGTGAATAGAACACTTGATTGATATTGAAAAACTTGTGTTTCTTTAAAGTGTTTTCTATTTGTGGAGTGGGGTCGAACGCCTCGGTAGAAGATAAATGCATCTATGGTTCGCACTGTTCGACCCTCGACAGTGCACAATTTAAACATTATTATGTTGGTTCGGGCCATACGACCTCGACATTATTTGCGCATGATAAACTCTTGGGACTTCTCATAACTAATATCGCTTCAATGTTTTGATGATATAAATCGTTAAATGATGAAAGATAAATTTGGGATTTAATAATTGTGAAAAGGATATATATCATCTTATCTCATTGAGTTTCAGTATATTTCTTGTAATCCATTCTTAGTTATAATTTTGACTTATTATCATTAGCCTTAGTAAGTGTAAAAGTCGACCCCTCGTCACTACTTCTTCGAGTTAGACTGCATACTTGTTGATACCCAATTTTTCCCTCATACATTTCAAATATACATATATACTTTCAAAATAGTGCGTATGCATCATCAAAAACTTGGAGGTATGGCTTAGTGGCTTGTGGCATTGGTTTGATTCATAAACAAATACAAGTATTTTTCCTAATTTTTCTATAATTGTAAAGATTTTTAAATCAATTTATTCCCATATTTTATTAGATAAATAATCATTAATTTCATCAAAAATAATTTTATGACAATTTTATCATCTAACTTCATCTTATATCCATACTAGGTTTTATATATTCTTGGTGCATTTATTATATTACATTTGCATTTTTAAGGTTAAAACTGCACATTTTGCAATAATAGCCCGTATATGCTTATAATCACTTTATTTATGCAAAAAATAACTTTTTATATTGTTCATAGTGTTAAATAATTGCTATTAACCATTTGTATGCACAATAATATTTTTACTATTTTATTTATCACTTTTACGAATTATTTTATTAATTAAAAATGGGTATTTAACTAATAGCCCTGAATTTCTCCTATTTTCGGACCTAGGCTACCCAAACCAGCCCAAATTACCCATCCCAGCACCTAAAATGCCTAACCCAATAACCCCAGACCAAAACCAATGACCCAATTACTCCAACCCGGTCGCGACCCGTTTAACCGACCCGCCCCGCTCACTTATTAAATCCTGGTTGTTGATCTCCTAAGATCAACGGCACCTGTTAATCTACCTTTTTTAATATTAAATCCCTAACCCTAATTCCCCCATTCCCTCTCACCCGCCGTCATTTAATCCTCTCAGCTCATCTCTCACCCTCATAAACCCTAGACGTTGTCACCCCCGAACCTCCTTCGGTTCTCACTGGATATTGAATCCCTTGAGGATTTCCTTGCCTTATTGGTTCTATCATACTACTGGCTACTCGATTATGGTATAATTTAGTGACTTGCCTAACATGGAAAGCTAATCTCTTCATTTTCGGACCAAATCCGGTTCGAACCCTCCCCGTTTCTCATATGTGTTCGTCTTCCCCCTCTCTATGTACAAATCTCTGAGATTTTTCTTTGTTCTCATTTACCCTAACTATCAGGGTTTAGATCTTTTACAGATCTGTTTATATTTTTTATCATTTTTTTGTTTAAAAACCTCTTTTATGTTCTTGTATGTTTGTTTTTGTGATTTTTTTGTTTAAAAACCTTGCCTAATTTTTTTTGCCCTAAAATTAGGGCTCATATCTAGCTAAGATCTGTTTTGGTTGATTGTCTCGACCTTCCGTATATTTGAATTCTATTTTTCGTGATGTTGTTTGCCTAAATTATTGGCCCTAAGTTAGGGCTCAAAACTGTTAAAGGTTCTTGTATTTTTTATTTCTTCCTCAGTATCTGTCTATGTGCATTCCGACTAACTTTATTTTAGGGTTTCGATTATTATTCTATTTTCGTTAACTGATTTTGTGGTCACTTGCTTTAGTTAAACTTGTTTGATTATTGATTTGCCTTAATAGTATTTCGGACTTTTCCTTAAACAAGGTGATTGATTGTTTCCATATTTGTATACCCTAGTTTAAGGCTATTTATATCCTTCCCTTTTTCCTTTTGAACAAACTCAAAAATCATTAACCTCACTAGACTTAAACTCTATTCTGCTATTATTCTTATTCTGCATTGTGGTCTTGGCCGGCTGAAAGCCAAGGCCATTAAGTTCTGGGCTTTGCTTCTCATTGTTGATTCAGAACACTGTGGTTTTGTTCCTTTCTTACACTTCTCGTTTAACTGGTGAGTTCTGTACCCTTGCCGTTTCATTCTTATGTATCTGCGACTTGTGTCTATGATCCAGTGTGCTAAGTTTATTTATGATTCTATCAATCTTACGTTTGTTTGAGTCTCTTTATTTCTCTAATTAATGTTGTTAGTTCTGCGACTGTTCATGCTTGTTTTGAATAATATGAATCCTTTGAAGTGCTTTAGTTTAATGCCTTCTAAAATTGCCTCTTATATGCAGCTTTGTTAAGCACTATCATTGAATCTTCTAAAGCAATCTCCTATGTTAACACTAGAATACCTATAGGTGATATTGACAAGTTCACTTATTCTGAATCTCTGCAATGTTTGCCTTGATGTGTTCGAATATGTGCTAAGGCCTTTTCTGTCACTTGTGTGCTCTGATAATGTGTTCTTTAGCATGTCTTTAGTCCATTTAATTCCATACTCTTTCAAGTGATTGCTTAACTCTAGGGTACTTATAAGATTTATGTTTTCTACCATGTTGTTTGTTCCCTGATATGAGTAAACATGGTTTTGTCCTTAATACATACCTATAAACTTATCATAATTAGACCTTTCTGGCTTTAAGTATTATGCATTTCTAACATGAAGAACTTTGTAAATCCTGCCAATTTGTTTTACTAACTCTTTCAATGTAATTATGCCTATGTGTTTATGTCTTGGTGTCCTACTCTGTGTTTTGAACTCTTCTATGTTTGCTTCCTAAAATCAAGTATGTCTTTCCAAATTCTGTCCCTTTGACATTGCCCACTTTTATTTGTTGCCTATGCCATCCTAAATCCCTATCCCTTAGGCCATTTAGGTTTTTTCCTTGACCTACCCAGCGTGAGCGCTGCTCGGGGTCCATGTGAGACCCTTGTGAACTCTGACACATTGGGGTTTGGTTTCTAATCTCCCTTGAATTGTTTTTGATCATTTTCTCTAGTGTGAGCACTGCCCTGGGTTCTTGAAGCCATTGGGAACTTTGGCACGCTAGAGATTTGGGTTCTGTGTGCTATGGGTGAATCATTCACCACTGGTTATTGTGTATCGATGAATCTGGGCCTTGGAGCTGTTATGGGATGAAGGCCTGGGTTGTCTAGGTGTATTTGGGCCTGTTTTAGGCTCTCTATGTTTTACTTATCTTTTGTAATTTATTCATTAACTTTGGTCTGTAATAAGTTTGTAATAGAAATTCTGGGGTATTTAGTAAAATTGGGAAGGGGTCCTTATTTTCATTCTTAAAGTTGGGTAGAAATCCTGCCTATAGGATTCTCTATTTGTGTTGTTGGCTCTGCCTATAAGTTCTATATTATGTTATTGAAATTGTATGTTAGAAATCTTGCCTATAGGTTCCATATTGTGTTTACATGCTAGAAATTCTGCCTATAGGACTAACGCTATGATCAATTAGAAATCTTGTCTTTAGGTGTATCAATCTGTCCAATAATTGTGTGTTAGAAACCATGCCATAGGATCAATATTTGTCTTAACTATGTGTGCAAATTCTTGCTTGTATACTATTTTAAATATAGAAGTCATGCATATAGGGTTATAAATCAGTTTAATTGTAGAAATCATGCTCATAGGGTTTTAAAATCAGTTTAACTATAGAAATCATGCTTATAAGGTTTAAAAATCAGTTTAATTATCATCCCACTTATCTCTTTAAGAATATGCAATGTTGTGTTAATTATAATCACTAGAAACCATGCCTATAGGACTCGATTAACTAATCCTGAATATGCTTTTGTGATTATCACTGTCAATCACCTAGAAAATATGCCTATAGGATTAAACGAGTAATTCTGGATATTTTCTTATAGCCTGCCACTATTCACTATCGCCTAAGGCACGTATATGCCATGTCAATAGGCTGAATCATATTGTTCTAAAATCAATATGCAAATATATGTAGGTTTTGACAATCGTACTAAGAAGTTGATCTTTATACACGGCTGCCTGCTTGTTCATCTCAACATCACATAGATATCTTGCCTATAGGACTTTGCAATTGATAAAACCGGTTAATCTGTTTGGCGTGCATGTGTTGTCTAAATGTGGAGCTAACTTGAGCCCTTACTTGCATATATGTGAAAGTCCTAACTGTTTTTGTATGGCGCTTAGTATTTTTCAATTTTGAGCAACTTAGGTCAATCCTAGAACCATCCTAAATAGAGGTCCTAATGCCTCCAGGTAAGGGACGGGTAGTGCACGCATAAGACACGAGTTAGAATTGATTAGAGCGTTTTAGGTAAAAACTTAAAAATAGTAATCGGGTAGCAGGAGATGATAGTTTCTGCCCGCTGAATAATCTAAGTAACACCCCCGTCTTGGGGGAGTTACGAAGTATTATTTATTTGCACGGGGTGATCCTATAAGCTAAAAATTTAGGACCCCCCATCCCTATTAAATAAATTCCTCGTTATTCTTGCTTAGACTTATTTGCATAATATAAGTTCGGTCGGGACCCACCGTTGTGCACCTCGAGGGGTGCCTAACAGCTTCCCCTTGAGGTAATTTGAGCCCTTACCCGATATTTGGTGATGTAAACTGGTACAATATGAGTTATTTGCAATAGGTGCCCTAACGCACCTTAATCCGTTAGGTGGCGACTCCCTCAACATCCAATTCCTTTCCCTCGTCAAAAAGGAGTTGTCAAATGTCGAAACCCGATTTTGCGAGAAAAAGGGGGCACGACAGCATGGCGACTCTGCTGGGGATATCCTTAGGCTCTTACCATAACGAACTTGTTTTATGAAGTAGTCTTTCTGAATAAGCGTGTCTTTATTATTCTGCTAATACTTGCACATCCCTTTCCCATTTTCCCTTTATGTGGACTTATTTGTCGTCCTTCGTTTAATTTGGCTACAACATTATGCTCATTAAATTCCCTCTTTCCTGTTTTTATCGTTTTTTAGAACTAGCGCCTTTTCTTATTTTTCTTTCTTTCTTGCCTTTACAATTATTAAATATCGCAGTTTATCGTTTTCATCATGAAAATACTTGACAACGTGTTATTTTTATTTTGCATAAATACATGCTCGACATCATATTCCACTCGTGTGTAATGAACACCATAGCAAAACTTGATGAGTGTTTGCGCTCTTCCTATATTACCCCTTTTGAATTTGGAAAGGCTTATTTGCGGTAAAGCTAGTCGATCAGCGGTGCAGTCGACGGTTCCGTGCCTTTCCCTCTCAAGTCGTCCGCTTGAGGGTACCAGTCTAGACTTCTAAAGAAACCTTACTCTGATAATAACTGTACATGCAGCATGATCAAACCTAGTAGGGACTAATATGTTGTCCGCATAATAACCCTCTAATGAAATCCCTGTCTAGAGCCCACCGGGATTTCCATAATCCCAACGGGCACAATCATGATATGTGCATTATTTGGAGAAAAAATGTCGATATGCTAATTGTTAATGTGTAAATAGTCGACTCCGAACGGGGAAAGGGTCTAACTTTTTTTATTTTGCAGAAAATGAGGCACAAAGTCCCCAGGTTCGGCATGGTCCAAAATATACCACCTTTATTTCTAGATTGGTGGGAGAACCTTTCGCTAAGCGAAAAAAATCACGTAAAGAGGGTTCTCGGAAACTTACCCTCCTTATTAGACATCCAGCCAAATAACATGCTAATTGAGGCTGCTACCATGTTCTGGGAAGGAGAAAGGGTCGTATTCCGTTTTGGCAATATAGAAATGACTCCTCTCTTGGAGGAAAAAGGAGGATTCGCTAGGTTGCCCTGGGATAGTTCCGGTTTGTTAGTGCCAGAAAATCGCACTCCTAGGGGGTTTCTGAAAATGATGGGTCTGAGAAAGAATGATGATTTAGCATTCCTGAAGAAGTCCTACATAACTTTTGACTTCCTCTACGAACGATATGGACAAAGAAAATCCTATCATATTTTTCATGATGAATTGTCCATCACTTCCCTGGGTTGGACTCATCGTCGGGTTTTCGTATTCATCGTCTGTTTTCTGGGTATGATAGTGTTTCCAATCCAAGGGGACAGGATTCACACCAGATTGAGGTACAAACATACACTATTGTCCCGATGATCGTAGCAGAAATGTACTGAGCTCTGGATCGTTGCAGAAGAGGGTTCAAACATTTTGAGGGTTGTAACTTGCTGCTGCAGATTTGGTTGTTGAAGCATCTTCAAAGAGGCCAGTATCGCCAAGAATCTCCATGAATTCCATGGAATGACCATATAGCTTTCCACCATCCGAAAAGAATGACCTTCATCCCAGACAGGTTTGCACAACCGGAGAATGGTATAGAATGGGTACTGTTTTTCAACAATCTGACCGAGGACAAGGTTTATTGGATGTTCGAGTGGTTCCCTACTAGCGAGTTCATCATCATATCCAGGGATGTTCCGCATTTGGTGTTGATCGGATTAAGGGGCATATATTTCTATGTTCCTATCAGGGTCATGAGATAAGGTGGTAGAAAACAAGTCATACCGCGAGTCTCAAAATGAGCCATTACAAAGAAAATTTTCAAGACGACGCCATTCCATACAAATGTGAGGCCCAACACATGTGGCATTTGAAGATTATAATGGAAAAGAATACCATCGATCCAGATCGATACCATGCAGGTCATGTGTACTTCTACCCGTCATGGTTGGATGATAGCATAGCAGGAATAGTCGAGCCAGGGGTCTATCAAGGAAATAAGATCATGGATGAAGTTGCTGAAGCACATGTGAAGTATAAGAGGTTACGCAAAAGAGTCCTCGAGTCTGAGGCCAGGCATTTGGAACAACACAAGACAGACATGGAGTAAATTAACGAATGGAGGGAAATGGCTACAAAGTCGATGGAAAGGTTGGAATATCTGGAGCAGAGCCTAATGGAACTAGAGGGGAAGATGAGGAAAAGATTCATAGACTGTCATAATGCAGAAGGCAACAAAGGGGGACACCTAGCAAGGGCGTATCTGTTGCTGGACATGCGCGACCTGGGTAATCTGATCGACGGGGCCAAGAAGCCAAGCCTGGAGAAGGTCCCTTTGAGACCAAGTAGATTAAGATTACTTGCTTTTCTAGAGTCGTTTTGAAATTCGAATGTAATAAGGCAAATTCCATTAGTGACTCACTTATTTATTGTCGTTTTAGGTTCGTCTTATTTACTATATTGATAAAATGAGGCAGTGGTCAGCATTAAATTTTGCCAATTCTACGTGTCGCTAGGCCTACCTCTGGCATACCGAGGTTCCAAAATTAGGACGTGAATTTATATTTCCACAATACGTGTTTAAATACTGCAAATACCTTTTCAAAATCCTTACTGACTTGTTTACCTTTTTGTTTTTCTTTATTTTGATTACTCCCATCCCCCAAGGTTGGTTCGCACATACTGGCATCATCAGCATACCATACCAGATCTAGAGACCCTCCACCTCGTCCTCCTCCAAGTGATCCGAAAAGTAAGGGAAATCTAAGATGGATGATATGAGTGGTGTCAGGAAAGACAACGCTACAGATGCAGAGAATGTTGAGACTTCAGACAGTCAGAGTACTCCGGCACGAAATGATTTGGTCCTACGGTTGGAGCATAAGATACTAGAATTGCAAGGGGAAATTGAGTAGGTCCGCAACTTAGCAAACCTTTTCCTCACCTTAAATGTCCCAGACATTAACCAGCAAAATGCCCAAAACCAGTACCAAACCAACGTCCGCAAAATCCTCCCGCACCCCATCAATTAGCAACACCTCCCCAAAATCCTAACCCTTCTCCAATACCAACTCTTTCTCAGCACCAACATCTTCCGACTCAGTACCCGCAAACCTCCTTAGAATACCCCACAACCTATTCTAGATCCACAGAATTCAACTAATGATCACCACTACACTCAAACCCCCAACATCCACCAAAAAAATCCCATATACGTAGAAACCTTACCTCACTCCACTCAACCAACCCCATACATACCAGAATCCGCCGAGAAGGACATGTTCATCAAGAATATGGCGGAGGAGCTCAAGAAGCTCACAAGCCAAGTCCAGGGTATTGAAGGAGGCAAAGGAATTGAATGTTTGAATTATGAGGATCTATGTATTTAGCCAGACGTAGAACTGTCAGAGGGTTACAAACCTCCTAAGTTCGAGATATTTGACGAAACAGGTGACCTGAAGGTACATTTGAGGACATACTGTGACAAACTTGTGGGAGTTGGGAAGGATGAAAGGATTCGCATAAATTTGTTCATGAGGAGTCTCACTAGAGATGCCCTATCTTGGTACATCAGTCAAAATCCCAAGAAATGGGTTAATTGGGTAAGCATGGCATCGGATTTCATGGATCAGTTCAGTTTTAATACGGAGAATGCACCAGATGTCTTCTACATCCAGAATCTCGAGAAGAAAACAACAGAAACCTTCCGTGAGTATGCTACTCGATGGAGGTCAGAAGCTTCAAGGGTCAGGCCAGCATTGGAAGAAGAGCAGATGAACAAATTCTTCGTTAGGGCTTAGGATCCACAATACTATGAAAGGTTAATGATCATCGAAGATCACAAATTCTCCGACATCATCAAACGCGGGGAAATGATTGAAGAATGGATCAAAAGCGGAATGGTAACCAATTTAGAGGCGTTGCAGGCTACGAACAAAGCATTACGGTCAGGGGCATATCAAAGAAGAAATAAATAGGGGCAGTAATGGTAGCCCAAGGTCCAAAATCTCCACTCACATACCAAACACCTCCACCCACATATCAACCTTCACCTCCCAGATATCCTCAACCCGCTACTGCCTATCTCACTTATAACACGCAGCCAGCCTATTATCATTCACCTCCATCCCGCCAAAACTATCCAAAACCCAGACCCAACTTTGATCGCAGGCCACCCAGACAATACACCCCTATTGTTGAGCCCATCGACCAACTGTATGAAAGACTGAAAGCTGTTGGATATGTCACCCCTATTCTCGGTGTCTCCATGGAAAACTCCTCCTAGTAGGTCAACCCAAACAAAACATGTGCATACCACTCTGGCATGAAGGGACATACCATTGATGAATGTCGCACTCTGAAAGACAAGATTTATTGATTGATACCAAGGTCATACAGGCAAAGGAAGCCTCACCCAATGTCCGCAACAACCCTCTCCTGGACCATAGGGGTGAAGGAGTAAATGTGATAGAGACTGATGAAGAATGGGATCCTGAAGGGTCAATTGGTCTTATTTGGGAAGGTGATAACCCTAAGAAACCTGCAGCCACACTCACTCCTATTGTGGTACAGATACAACCTCTAGTCAAAGTTGAGGTAGCCGTATCAACTCCGTTCGAAATCAAAGTGACAAAACCTGCAGGTGCACCTGCTCCATTTGAAGTAGAAGTAACCACACCCTTCACTATGACGGTAGCATCCACACCGCCCTTTAAATCCAATGTCATACCTTGGGATTATGTTGCCGAGGCCAGGAGGAAAGGGAAAACAAAAAATGGAAGAGTCTGGTGCTACACAAGGGATGGCCAGAACCGGCATAATTTATACACCCGAGAATTTGGGAAGAACGAGTAAAGAAGCTGCTTCCAAGCAACCCATAATTGAAACCGGTTCAAATGATCTCTGGAGGAAGGTATAGTCAAGGTAATATTATGTGGTGGATCATCTATCCAAAATTCCCGCTCAGATATCCATCCTATCACTGCTACAAATTTTGAGGCGCATAGGAATGCTTTGATGAAGGTGTTGAATGAAGAATACGTGCCTGACAACATCACCAGTGGGGAAATGGCCAACATGGTGGACCAAGTGCTGGAGAGCCACAAGATCACCTTTCAAGAAGATGAGTTTCCATCAGAGGGATTGAGCCACAACAGGGCACTGCACATCACAGTGCAATGCGAGGATAAGTTCATTACCAGGGTTTTGATAGACGGAGGGTCCAGCCTCAACATCTGTCCGCTGACAACCCTGAAAAGGTGGGGCAAAGGTTTGCATGAAATACGAGTAGGGACTATGAATGTGAAGGCTTTCGATGGGTCACAAAGAGCCACAATTGGAGAAACCAATTTATGCTTGCAGATGGGTCCTACCTGGTTCGATGTTGAATTTCAGGTGCTAGACATATCCGCCTTCTACAATCTGCTGTTGGGACGACCTTGGATACATACCGCCGGGGTCGTGAAATCTACTTTGCACCAGGCTGTGAAATGTGAATGGAATCATCAGGAAGTAAGCATTCATGGAGATGGTAGAAATCTCATTTATACCAACCAAACCGTTCCATTCGAGGAGAACAGAAGGAAGTTGGATGGAGAGACTTATCACCGCATCAAGCACGTCAATGCGATCGAAAAAGACAAGTGGTGGAGCAGCGATATAGAAAGCATACTAGCATGGTCGGGGTATGAACCCGGTAAAGGACTCGGGAAGAAAAGCCAATACAGCTGAAACGTCACGATACAACTTTTGGGCTCGGATATCCATATACATGGAAAGAATATAACGACTGGTCGCCGCCATGGCGAAGTCCCTATTACCCTATTGAGAAACCAGTGTTGCATCTAAGTCAATCCTTTCATCAGGCCGATACAATATGGAGATTCGAAGAAGAGGAAGCTTTAGTGGGTCTAAGGAATCTGTTTTTGGAGGACGAAGACATAGACTGCAATGTGATAGTTGAGGAGGAGGAGGAAGAAGGCCTTATCATTCAGACATTGGAGAGGGGAGCAGTTCTCAGGAATTGGACCGCCACACCATCCAGGGCCAGACGAGTCCCGGGGTAGCATGGCTACTAGTGTTATTTGAAAAACAATTCTTTTGAGCATACTGTTTTAAAACCATCTTTCTTTCAATATTTTGTTTTGGAAAACATTGTTTGAAGTCATTTAAACGCTACTTTGTCCAATGTTTTAGCATTTATCAAATAATTTGATGTTTTGTTATCATTATATTTCATATTTTTTCTCTACAGCATTACTATTTCTTACCTTAGTGAACCAACGACTGTGACATGTAATGAGACGACGCAACACAAGGATAGTGATTCGGAAGAGATAGAAGAAGAAGATGTGATACCTGAGGAAATCGTCAGAGAAGTTAAGAACTTTGAGAACAAACCTAAGTCCAACTTGGACGAGACCGAGGTAGTCAACTTGGGAGGCTCTAAAACCATCAAAGAAACTCACATAAGCATCCATTTGTCACCGCCGGATAAATAAGAGTACACTCGTTTCCTGAGAGAATATGAGGACATTTTCGCATGGTCGTATGATGACATGACCGGTTTGAGCACATCCATAGTGGCTCATAAGTTGCCTACCAATCCAATATATCCGCCAGTAAAGTAGAAACTCAGAAAGTTCAAGCCATACATGAGCCTGAGAATAAAGGAAGAAGTCACTAAGAAAATCAAAGCCAAAGTCCTCAGAGTAGTTGAATACCCAACCTGGTTAGCCAACATTGTGCCAGTTCCAAAGAAATACAGGAAAGTCAGGGTGTGTGTCGACTATCTAGATCTAAATAGATCAAGTCCTAAGGACGATTTCCCGCTGCAAAATATACACATATTGATTGACAACTGCGCCAAGCATGAGCTCCAGTCCTTTGTGGATTGCTTCGCGGGTTATCATCATATCTGGATGGACGAAGAAGACGCAGAAAAGACAGCCTTCATTACACCATGGGGAGTATATTGCTACAAAATGATGCCATTCGGCCTGAAGAATGCTGGGGCCACCTACATGAGGGCCATGACAACCATCTTCCATGATATGATACATAAGGAGATAGAGGTATATGTTGACGACGTCATCATCAAATCCAAAAAGTCCACAAATCACATAGAGGACTTGAGAAAGTTCTTTGACCGGTTGCGGAAGTACAATCTAAAGTTGAACCCCACAAAATGTGCATTTTTGATTCCTGCCAGAAATGTATTGGGATTCATCGTCAGCCGCCGAGGAATCGAGTGGGAGCCGTCAAAGGTCAAATCAATCCAAGAGTTACCACCACCAAAGAACAAGAAGGACGTGATGCGTTTCTTTGGACGTCTCAATTACATCAGCTGCTTCATAGCACAATCCACAGTGATATGTGAACCAATTTTCAAAATGCTAAAGAAGGATGCCGCAACCAGCTGGACTGAGGATTGTCAGAAGGCTTTTCACAAAATCAAGGAATAACTGTCCACACCACCAGTCCTAGTCCCACCAGAACCTAGGAGACCACTACTACTCTACTTTCCGGTACTAGATGGGGCTTTCGGTTGTGTTTTGGGACAACATGACGAGACGGGGAGAAAGGAGAAATCCATATATTATCTAAGTAAGAAGTTCACACCTTATGAAGCGCGATACTCTTTGCTGGAACGCACCTGTTGTGCTTTGACATGGATAGCTCAGAAATTGAGGCACTACTTCTGTGTTTATACCACGTATCTCATCTCGAGGATGGATCCCTTGAAGTACATCTTTCAGAAGCCTATGCCTACTGGAAAGCTAGCCAAATGGAAAATATTGTTGAGTGAGTTTATATCATCTATGTGACCCAGAAGGCAGTCACAGGACAAGCATTAGCAGATCATCTCATAGAAAATTCTGTAGGAGGGGAATACGAACCACTAAAAACGTTTTTTCCTAACGAAGAAGTGTCATTCATAGAAGAAGATATTGTTGAAGCCTACGACGGTTGGAGACTGTTTTTCGAAGGAGCTGCAAATTTTAAAGGAGTCAGTATCGGAGCCGTCTTGGTATCAGAAACGGGTCAGCACTACCCGGTGTCTGCAAAACTCAGATTCCCATGCACCAATAATATGGCGGAGTATGAATCCTACATATTAAGGCTCAATTTGCCTGTTGGCATGCATGTTCAAGAACTGCTGGTAATTCGTGACTCAGACTTGCTGGTGCACCAGGTACAAGCAGAATGTGCTACAAAGAACACCAAGATACTACCATATGTGTCCAATCATTTCTTCCACAACGGAGGAATTCTGTATAGAAGAACTCCCGATCTAGAACTGTTACGGTGTGTTGACGCCAAAGAGGCTTCCAAATTGCTCGAAGAAATACATGTCGAAACTAGCGGCCCACATATGAACGCTTTCGTATTAGCCAAGAAGATACTCATGGCTGAATATATTTGGATGACTATGGGAACGGACTGCATCCGGTATGCCCAAAAATACCACCAATGCCAGATACACGCAGATATGATATGGGTGCCACCAAACGAGCTCAATGCGACAAGTGAACTTTGGCCTTTTGCTGCCTGGGGAATGGATGTCATTGGTCAAATCGAGCTCACCCCTTCGAACAGGCAAAGGTTCATTTTAGTGGCCATTGATTACTTCACAAAATGGGTAGAAGCTACATCCTACAAAGTTGTAACCAAGAAAGTCGTCATAGATTTTGTTAGAGATCGTATTGTTTGTCGATTCGGGGTTCCAGAATTCATCATCACTGACAATGCCGCCAATCTCAACAGTGATCTGATGAAAGCCATATGTGAAACTTTCCAGATCAAGCACATGTATTCCACAATATACAGGCCTCAAATGAACGGAGTCGTGGAGACCGCCAATAAGAACATCAAAAAGATACTAAGGAAGATAGTAGAGAATCATAAGCAATGGCACGAGAATTACCATTTGCCTTATTGGGATACCGTACTACAGTTCGCACATGAACCGAGGCAACTCCTTATTTGCTGGTCTACGGCACTGAGGTCGTCATCCCCGCCAAGGTAGAAATTCCTTCTTTGAGAATTATACAGGAAGCCGAACTCAATGATGCAGAATGGATATGGAGCCGCTATGAGAAATCAGCCCTCATAGATGGAAAAAGAATGAATGCAGTGTATCATGGTCAGCTTTATCAAAATAGAATGTCCAGAGATTTCAACAAAAGGGTCAAACCGAGACAGTTCACACCGGGGAAGCTGGTGTTGAAACGGATCTATCCACATCAAAATGAAGCCAAAGGGAAATTCACCAAACTGGCAAGGTCCTTACATGGTTCACAGGGTACTGATAGGAGGAGCACGCATACTCACAGCGATCGATGGAGAAATCTGGCCAAAGCCCATAAACTCGGATGCAGTCAAAAGATACTATGTTAAATCTATTTGCATTTTCTTCACATGATGTAATTGAACTACGCTTGACTTGATTCCCATTTAAGAGGGGATATGTAGGCATCCATGTGGGTTCGGTCACAATTCAATAAAATTTCCATTTTCTCCTCAATCTGAAACTGGGGAAGAATTTTAAGGAGGGCCCTCAAAATTCTGAAGCAAGTTCAGCCAACGGCACTGCATATGGAACAGCCAGAAGATCGTTTACATAACTGGGGGCAGAATTTTGAGGACCCTCAAAATTCTATGGCAAGGAGGTCGCAATGTCTCTGATAACGTAACAGTCACTGGTCCATCTAATTGATTTCCTAATTTTCATATTACTATGTTTTGAAAACCATACACGCATACTTTTCGCAAAACTTTAATTGTTAGCCAAGTGCTACCCATGGTGACTTGAACAGGCCCCTCGGGCAGAGTGAAGCAAAGCAAGCAGATAAAGGCACGAACTAACCTCCCCTGCAAAACTTACAAATTTTCTTTGAATGTAGGAATAGGTCATAACAATAAGCATCGTCACAACAACAGAAGCGCCAGACATAAACGTATCTCCAACTAAGAATACTTCGTTCTTACTCTTACATTTGCATGACACTAAGCACTATCTCAAACTCTGCATGAGGCTAAGCCTTGACTCATTATTTGCATAAGGCTAAGCATTGTCTTACATTTGCATGAGACTAAGCATTGTCTCAAACTCTTCATGAGGCTAAGCCATGCCTCTTTATTTGCATAAGGCTGAGCATTGCCTTACATTTGCATGAGACTAAGCACTGTCTCAAACTCTGCATGAGGCTAAGCCCTGCCTCTTTATTTGCATAAGGCTAAGCATCGCCTTACATTTGCATGAGACTAAGCACTGTCTCAAACTCTGCATGAGGCTAAGCCCTGCCTCTTTATTTGCATAAGGCTAAGCATCGCCTTACATTTGCATGAGACTAAGCACTGTCTCAAACTCTGCATGAGGCTAAGCCCTGCCTCTTTATTTGCATAAGGTTAAGCATTGACTTATATTTGCATGAGACTAAGCACTGTCTCGAACACTGCATGAGGATAAGCCCTGCCTCCATATCTGCATAAGGCTAAGCATTGCCTTCTCCCTGCATGAGACTAAGCACTGTCTCAAACGACGCATGAGGCCAAGACCTGCCTCTTTATCTGCATAAGGCTAAGCATTGCCCTATATTTGCATGAGGATAATCATTATCTCGATCCTTGCATGAGTCTAAGCCCTGCCTCCCTATCTGCATAAGGCTAAGCATTGCCTTCTCCTTGCATGGGACTAAGCATTGTCTCAAACCTTGCATGAGACTAAGCATTCCTTTTGCATAAATGTTTCTCTATTCTAAACCTTGAATTATTCTCTTCTCTCGGGGCTAAGGTCTGCCCCTAACTCTACGCAAGACTAATCTCTGTCTTGTTATTATCTCTGGCATCATGTCTCTGCATCTCATGAGCTGATACATAGCCAACTTGTCCAAAGGCGTCATAGTCCGAAGGCATCATCCTCATAGCTGGAAGACACCATGCCATGGCTCGAGGATCTCTCAATCTCGCACATCATTATTCAAAGGCATCATGGTTCGGAGGCACCATTTTCATAGCCCGAGAACATCATTCCATGGCCTGCGAATCATTTACCGCACAATTCACGGCCCGGGACATTATGGTCTAAGAACGTCATCCTCACTATCCAAAGACAACCTTCATGGTCCAAAGGGAATTTGCATCATGTTTGAATTTACGAAAATCTATATGCACATATTGTGTTTTGAGTTTGCATGCAATCCGAAAGGTAACCGTTATCCTAACGGGAGAAATCTGTGCCTCAGTTCTCACCCAATTCCCATATCCTCTAATCATTTCAAACGTAATCGATCATCATTTGTTACCCAGTCTCACTTACCCATAACTATTCTTAATCCTGATTGTCCTATCCATTTTGTCCGTTCTTACAACAACTCACTCATTCATTTCACCGTTGAATCCAGAACTACACACGGCCTGATTCCTGTAAGACCAAGGATATATAGGCAGCTCAGAAGCCAGAGTGTTGCCTATATCTTTCAAATCACCCCATTTGGTCAAAATTGGTGATCATTTCTTTACCCGATAACTCTTTCATCCTCCTCGGGTAAAGAGGGGAAGTTGTTGATACCCAATGTTTCCCTCATATATTTCAAATATACATATATACTTTCAAAACAGGGCATATGCATCATCATTTGACGCATAAACTCATACAAGTATTTTTTCTAATTGTTTTATAATTTTAAAGATTTTTAAATTAATTTATTCTCATAATTTATTAGATAAATAATCATTAATTGCATCACAAATAATTTTATAATGATTTTATCATCTAACTTCATCATTTATATCCATACTAGTTTTTAAATATTCTTGGTGCATTTATTATAATTACATCTGCATTTTTAAGGTTAAAATTGCATATTTTGCAATAATAGCCCGTATATACTTATAATAACTTTATTTATGCAAACAATAGCTTCTTATATTTTTCATAGTGTAAAATAATTGTTATTAACCATTTTTATGCACAAATAATATTTTTACTATTTTATTTATTATTTTTATGACTTATTTTATTAATTAAAATGGGTATGTAACTAATAGCCCTAAATTCCTCCTCTTTTCGGACCAAGGCTACCCAAACCAGCCCAAATTACCCATCCCAACACCTAAAATGCCTAACCCAATAACCCCAGCCCAAAACCAATGACCCAATTACTCCAACCAGGTCGCGACCCGTTTAACCGACCTGCCTCGCTCACTTATTAAATCTTGGCCGTTGATCTCCTAAAATCAACGACCCATGTTAATCTACCCCTTTTAATATTAACTCCCTAACCCTAATCCCCCATTCCTTCTCGCCTGCCGTCATTGAATCCTCTCAGCTCATCTCCCACCCCCATAAACCCTTGATGTCTTCACCCCCTAACCTACTCCAATTCTCACTGGATATGGAATCCCTTGAGGATTTCCTTGCCTTAATGGTTCTATATTACTACTGGCTACTCGATTATGGTATATTTAGTGGCTTGCCTAACATGGCAAGCTAATCTCTCTATTTTCGGACCAAATCTGGTTCGAACCCGTATTTCGACGGTCCCGGGAGGTCCGCATTAAAATATGGGACTTGGGCGTATGCCTGGAATTGAATTCCGAGGTCCCTAGCTTTAGAAATTATTTTTTGAAGAAAATTGTTATGCTGGATTTTAAAGGAAATAAAGAAATAAATTAAAGTTTGAACTCGTTAGTTTCAGGCCCGTATTTTAGTTCCGGAGCCCGATACATGTTTGTTATGATATTTAAGTCCTATCTGTGAAATTTGGTGAGAATCGAAGTTGATTTGACGTGATTCGGACGTCTGTTTGAGAAAATAATGAAATCTAAGTGTTCTTGAGAAAATCATGAGTTTTGAGGTCAAATTCGTAGTTTTAGGTGTTATTTTATGATTTGATTGCACGATCAAGTTCGTATGGTATTTTTAGACTTGCATGCATGTTTGGTTTGGATCCCCGAGGGCTCGGGTGAGTTAGGGATAGACATTCCTCATCACACACAGAAACCCTAGAGCTTTAGGAAAAGCTGCGAAACACTATAGGAAAAAGAAAAGAAATGCAGCCTCTCTTGCTCCTTTCTTTCGATGTTGTTACGTCACCGGAAACTAGCTGCAAACGCCTCCCTAAAGCATCCCCAAAAAACCTTGATTCCATATGAAAATCACTCCAAAACCTCACCCGAACAGCCCATGTTTTCCACCAGCAAAACCATATCTGAAAACTGCAAATTCCATCCCGAAATCTCCTCCAAAAATAGTTCCAAAAAAACCTCAAAACAACTCATTTTTCCAGCAAAAATCAGCTGCAAAACCAATGTGGAAACAGCCCCCAAATCAGCTAAAAACGACCCCAACCAGCCCTAAAATGAAGCCATGTAGCAGTTGCGATGTAAAGTAAAGTTTAACACCAAACACGCCACCTTTTCCATCAAAAATCAGCCAAATCCTTGCTGGAAAACCAGTCCAAAATCACCCCAAACCCATGAGAGTTAGCCCCCAAAAATTCAGCTCAAACCTGATGCAAAAAAAATAAATAGCAAAATCAGTGGCGAATCTGCTGAAATATCAGTCCATAACCCCCAGAAAATCAACTTGTTTTCAGCCCCAAATCGCTGCGAAAAACGCAGCAATTCGCCTCCCAAATCAGCCCTCAAAACCATCCTTAAACCAGCTGTAAATCGCCTGTTTCAGCTGTGTAAAAAACAAAAAACAAAAAACAAAAAATATTCACGCCAATACAGCCCCTGTTTCACACACAAAAAAACAGCAGCTCCGAGGTCGTCGGTGAGGTTTAGCTTAGAGGCTCCGTTTCAAGGTCTCTTTGGTCTTTGAATTTCAACATTGATCGACGTCAAATTTTTTAGCATAAAGATACGAGTGGATTGGAGGTGAATTCTAAAGAAAAAGTTGTGCTTGAGCAGTGAGTGACCTGCGAAATCGAGGTAAGTGTTGTGTCTAACCTTAGCTTGAGGGAATAGGTTTTGTGTGACTATGTGCTACTTGTTTTGTTGTTAAATACAATGTATAGATGATGTGACGAGTACCTATACATTGTGATCAGGTCATAACATGCGAGTGAAAGTTGACTCTTGTTATTTTAGTTGTTTTAAAGTCTATCATCTATGATTATTGTTGTTAGTGAAATGTTGGAAGATTAGTATCATTCCACCGCGATGGATAATATTGTGGATATTGAGTTGAGATTTAAATGTTAAATGGTGATTAAAACTATGATGAAATACTGATTCTTGTGAAATTCCTCTTTATATGTATTTAATGATTCTGTGATTGGTGAGGAAGAGTGTAAAGCACGAAGAGTGTGTCGTGCATGATTTGTATATATATTGTGAGGAAGAGTGTAAAGCACGAAGGGTGATGTTGTGCATGATTTAACTATATGGTGAGGATGAGAGTAAACGCACGAAGGGTGATGCCATGCATTCTTATTTATTATATGGTGAGGCTGAGAGTAAAAGCACGAAGGGTGATGCTGTGCAAATTTCCTTCTACTTTAATTGCTCAATTAGTTTCTTTATCATTGTTTATATCTGTCTTTTCGTTATCTATCTCCTTATGTTAAGATTCCCCACAGTATGACCCCCTTCCCATTAATTGTGGTTTAAACCCTGTATTTGCTGTTATTTCTGCTAGCATGATTTTATATGTCCAGGTTTTTATGTGGTGTCTTGTCCTAGCCTCGTCACTACTTCGCCGAGGTAAGGCTCGACACTTACCAGTACATGGGGTCGTTTGTACTGATACTTCACTCTGCACTTTTTGTGCAGATCCAGGTACTGATCAGAGTTAAGTTGAAGTACTAGCTGATACTTTTCGCACGAAGATACGAGGTAGATCTGCTGGCGTCCGCAGATTCCTGGAGTCTTCTCTACATTATTTTAGTTACTACTTTATTTGATTCAAAACAGTTATACACTATTTCTTGAGTCAATTACTTGTAGTATTATTTAGTAGTTCGTAAATTGTGACTCCAAACCCTGGGTAGCTAGATATTAGCATTAGCTTTGAGTTTCGTATCATTACTTCACCCATTATTCTGGATAATTTTAGACTTAGTATTATATTTTAGTTATTTTAAATGTTGAATCCTTCTAACATTGACTTGCCTAGCAAGTGTGGTATTAGGCGCCATCACGATCCCGAGGGTTGGGAATTTGTATCGTGACACTTTTAAAGATCAGTTTATATTTTTTATCATTTTTTTGTTTAAAACCCTATTTTATGTTCTTGTATGTCTGTTTTTGTGATTTTTCGTTTAAAAACCTTGCCTAATTTATTTTGCCCTAAAATTAGGGCTCAAATCTGGCAAAGATCTGTTTTTGGTTGATCATCTCGACCTTCTGTATATTTGCCTTCTATTTTTCGTGATGTTGTTTGCCTAAATTATTGGCCCTAAATTAGTGCTCAAAACTCTTAAAGGTTCTTGTATTTTTTATTTCTTCCTCAGTATCTGTTTATGTGCATTCCGACTAACTTTATTTTAGTGTTTTGATTATTATTCTATTTTCATTTACTGATTATGTGGTCACTTGCTTTAGTTAAACCTGTTTGATTATTGATTTTCCTTAATAGTATTCCGAACTTTTCCTTAAACAAAGTGAATGATTGTTTCCATATTTGTACACCATAGTTTAAGGCTATTTAAACCCTTTCCCTTTTCCCTTTGAACAGACTCAAAAATCATTAACCTTACTAGACATAAACTCTACTCTACTATTATTCTTATTCTGCATTGTGTTCTTGGCCGGATGAAAGCCAATGTCAGCTTCTCATTGTTGATTCAGAACACTGTGGTTTTGTTCCTTTCTTGCAATTATCGTTTAACTGATGAGTTCTGTACCCATGCCATTTCATTCTTATGTATCTGCGACTTGTGTCTATGATCCAGTGAGCTAAGTTTATTTTTTTCGCATGATTTTGTCGATTTTACGTTTATTTGAGTCGCTTTAGTACTCTAATTAATGTTGTTAGTTCTGCGAATGTTCATGCTTGTTCTGAATAATATGAATCCTCTTAAGTGCTTTAGCTTAATGCCATCTAAAATTTCCTCCTGTATGCAGCTTTGTTAAGCACTTTCATTGAATCTTTTAAAGTAATATCTTATGTTAACACTAGAATACCTATAGGTGATATTGACAAGTTCACCTATTCTGAATCTTTGCAATGTTTGCCTTGATGTGTTCGAATATGTGCTAAGGCCTTTTCTGTCACTTATGTGCCCTGATAATGTGCTCTTTAGCATTTATTTAGTCCATTTAATTCCATACTCTTTCAAACGATTGCTTAACTCTAGGGTACTTACCAGATTTATGTTTTTCTACCATGTTGTTTGTTCCCTGATATAAGTAAACATGGTTTTGTACTTAATATTGGCATGTACACTTAGCATAATTACACCTTTCAGGATTTAAGTATTATGCATTTGTGCATGAAGAACTTTGTAAATCCTCCCAATTTGTTTTCCTAAGTCTTTCAATGTAATTATGGCTATGTGTTTAAGTCTTGCTGTCCTACTCTGTATTTTGAACTCTGCTATGTTTTCTTCCTAAAATCAAGTATGTCTTTCCAAATTCTGTCCCTTAGCCATTGCCCACTTTTATGTGTTGCCTATGACATCCTGAATCCACATCCCTTAGGCCATTTAGGTTCTGTCTTTGACCTCCCAATATGAGCATTGCTCGGGGTCCATGTAAGACCCTTGTGAACTATGACATATTGGGGTTTGGTTTCTAATCTCCCTTGAACTATTTCTGATCATTTTCTCTAGTGTGAGCATTGCCCTTAGTTCTTGAATCCCTTGGGAACTCTGACACACTAGAGATTTGGGTTATGTGTGCTATGGGTGAATCATTCACCACTGGTTATTGTGTATATATGAATATGAGGCTTGGAGTTGTTATGGGTTGAAGGCCTGGGATGTCCATGTGTATTTAGGCCTATTGTAGGATCTCTATAGTTTTACTTATCTTTTGTAATTCATTCATTAACTTTGGTCTGTAATAATTTTGTAATAACAATTCTGGGGTATTAAGTAAAATTAGGAAGGGTCCTTATTTTCATTCGTAAATTTGGGTAGAAATCCTGCCTATAGGTTCTCTATTTGTACTGTTGTCTATGCCTATAAGTACCATGTTATATTGTTGAAATTGTATGTTAGAAATCATGCCTATAGGTTCCATATTGTGTTTACATTCTAGAAATCCTGCTTATAGGACTAACGTTGTCTGTTAGAATTTTTGCCTTTAGGTGTATCAATCTGTCTAGTAATTGTTTGTTAGCAACCATGCCCATAGGATCAATACTTGGCTTAATTAAGTGTGCAAATTCTTGCTTGTATACTGTTTTAATTATAGAAGTCATGCATATAGGGTTTAAAATCAGTTTAATTGTAGAAATCATGCCTATAGGGTTTTAAAATCAGTTTAACTTTAGAAATCATGCTTATAAGGTTTAAAATTTAGTTTAACTATCATCCCACTCATCTCTTTAAGAATATGCAATGTTGTGTTAATTATCATTACTAGAAACCATGCCTATAGGACTCGATTAACTAATCCTGAATATGCTTTTGTGATTATCACTGTCAATCACCTAGACAATATGCCTATAGGATTAAACGAGTAATTCTGGATATTTTCCTATAGCCTGCCACTATTCACTATCCCCTACGGAACCTATATGCCATGTCAATAGGCTTAATCATATTGTTCTAAAATCAATATGCAAATATATGTAGGTTCTGACAATCGTACTAAGAAGTTGATTTTTATACACGGTTGTCTGCTTGTTCATCTCAACATCACATAGATATCATGCCTATAGGACTTTGCAATTGATAAAACCGGTTAATCTGTTTGGCGTGCATGTGTTGTCTAAATGTGGAGGCTAACTTGAGCCCTTACTTGCATATATGTGAAAGTCCTAATTATTTTTGTATGGCACTTAGTATTTTTTAATTTTGAGCAACTTAGGTCAATCCTAGAACCATCCTAAATAGAGGTCCCAATGCCTCTAGGTAAGGGACGGGTAGTGCACGCCTAAGACATGAGTTAGAATTGATTAGAGCGTATTAGGTAAAAACTCAAAGATAGTAATTGGGTAGCAGGAGATGATAGTTTGTGCCCGCTGAATAATATGAGTAACACCCCCGTCTTGGGGGAGTTATGAAGAATTATTTATGTTGCACGGGGTGATCCTATAGGCTAAAATATTTAGGACCCCCCATCCCTATTAAATAAATTCCTCTCTATTCTTCTCTAGACTAATTCGCATAATTTAAGTTCGGCTGGGACCCACCGTTGTGGACCTCGAGGGGCGCCTAAAACCTTCCCCTTGCGGTAATTTGAGACTTACCTGATCTCTGGTGATGTAAATTGGTACAATATGAGTTATTTGCAATAGGTTCCCTAACGCACCTTAATCCATTAGGTGGAGACTCTCTCAACATCCAATTCCTTTCCCTCGTCAAAAAGGAGTTGTGAAATGTCGAAACCCGATTCGCGCAAAAAAAGGGGCGCGACAATACTTACTGGGTACATGTTGTTTTTTGTACTCACGCTACACTTTTGCACTTATATGTGTAGGATCTGAGGCATATGCATTTGGATATCCATCAGGCACGCATACTTGATCCTGGTTCGAGATACTACGGTGAGTTGCCCTTCCGAGTCGTTCAGCAGCATGTCGGAGTCTCTCTCTTTTGACTTACTTTTTGTCTATTCTATTTCAGACAGTAGAGTAGACATCTTTTGTATATTATACTAGTTGCGCACATACTTGTGACATCAGATCTTGGCACACGCTAGTGTACTTGTTATTTTGGTTTTGTTCCTATGGTCATAAATACATTTAGCTGCTTTCATTTTATTAACTTAAATTTGTTTCTCATTAAATATTTTCAATAAAGGAAAGTTATTACACACTCGTTAAAAGTGGAAAATCACTAGGTTGTTCATTGTTGGCTTGTCTAGCAGCGGTGTTGCACACCATCACGACCTGATATGAAATTGGTCGTGACATAGGCTCTGTCACTTGTCCCGAGGTCGATGTCTTAGCTAACCCCGAAGAGGCCAGGAGGGTGCTGCAAAGTGACCTTTCTTGAAGCATTTCTCGTGGACCTGCTTCCAGTGTTGGTGCCTCTTCTCAGATTCCCCAGCCCGAGAACAAGCAACTAATAAGACGACGCTCTTCCTCAGCTGGGGAACAAAGGAAGAAGATAATGGAAAAAACGACCGAGCTACCCTCAGACATAATGGTCCTCGATGATGAAGGGGAAGCTAGCAATGGAGAGGCTTCCCTTCAAAGAAGGAAAAGATCTTCATCAGCTCAACGGGATGCTCTACCGGGGGAGCTTCAAAACCCGTCCGCAGGAGAAACCCAAGCACTTTGGGGCTAGATGGATTTGGTAGATAATGTCGATTCTCGCTTTCCAATCCCCATTACTACCTCCGGTCCAAGATTCGGACCCTAGTCTTCTTATACCTTCGACCACCGAGCAAACAACAATCAGCACTACCCTCATCGGAGTTTCTTCTCATCCTTCCACGCTAACCACACCACGCCCCTCAACACTAGATGCACCTTCTCCACTAGCGCCAATAACATCTCCCCCACGGGCGACAGATTTTCTTGAAAGGGGTGTTTTTCCTCCTTGATCGTGCGACTATGGTAATTTGTGGCAAAATTATTCACCCCCCTTCCCCAGATCCTTGAGGGACTCGCTTCCGAGCGGGATCAACTGTTGGCCGAAAGGAACCAACTTACAGTGCGCCTCCTGGTTCTAGAGGCAAAAGCTGCTGAGATGGGCGAGCTCGAGGCTCGGTTACAGCAGAGCGAGCAAGAGAAAATGGACCATAGTCAAGAAGCTTCTCAATTGCACGAAAAGCTTCAAGAGGCATAGGCTAAGTGGGTCGAGCTATATGACACTATGCTTACTGCTGCCGAGCGCGAGTCGACCTCGGAGGCTTAAATAAATAACTTGAAGGCAAAGTTGACCTCCAAAATTGAGGAAGCTAATGCTTCCTAGGAGAAGAGGGCCAAAATGGAGGCAAGGTTTAAGAGAATCATGGAGTAAAATCATATTCATTTATATACAACTATTGAACTTGATTCTCCCCTCGGTGCCATGAGATCCGAAAGGGACATCCTTCAGGCCGAAGTTGATAGGCTTAAAGCAAAGCTCCAGTACCAAGAGGATTCCTTTGTATTTGAGAAGACTTATGCTATATATCATATGAGGATGAAAATATTGGAAGAGGCCAAAGAGGGCATCGTCAACATTTATGATTGCATCATCAAGTCCCGAGAACTACTGCTCGAAAATATCTTCCTGCTCGGCCTGCTGCAACCGACTCTTTGAGCACCAGTTCCGAGTACTCGGGAACGGAAGGGGAGATTGAAGAAAATGATGATGAAGGTTCAGGCCCCGAACCGGTAGTAGATCCGCCTCCTTTTACTAGGGAAAATTAGACCCATCTCTCCCTTCGGGTTACGGCGGCGATGACATTTAACTTCTTCTCCCCTTTTTATATCTTGTAATTATGCCAAACTTTTCACTGAGTTTGGTACTATTCCTTTTGTGTTGAATTGATTAAACCATTAGGTATATTTTGATCCGATAGCTTTTGATTCTGGTAATAAATTCTTCCAGAATCAACCATTTACTATGAGGATTTCATAAGAGAGGGCCCCCTTATGTTTACGGTGCTCTTGAAGAGGACGTCTCTTATTCATTCTGGCATAATAATTTGAAGCTTCAAATGATAAAATCATCTCATCATTTGGACAAGAAATAAGATAAAAATAAAATGACTTTATTTTATTCCTTCTATCTATAAATGTACAGAAGCATTCATTTGATAAAATAAAAGAAAACTGCCAATACATGTGGCTAAGTTGTACAACTTATTTCTACATGGTTGGTCATGCATTCCCCAGTCCTGATGAGATATTATTGTTCCTGGTTCTAGTAGTACCCAATTTTTGTGACACTCTAGTTGCCGTATCTTATACTATTCCCCCAGTGTTCGAATGTGTAGTATGCGAATTGGAACACTGGAAGTCTTGCTTCATCAGTGGAAACAACTTGCGAATGGTTAAATAATATTTGGTTAGATGGAAAATTTTGCTTTACGTTAGCGGTTTACCATTGAGCCAAAGATTATGTAACCATCCCCATAGCGATTTATCATTGATGTGAAGGTTTTAATGCCTTGTCATTTGAAGGTCTTATCTTTACAGATGACGCTCCTTTCGTAGTATGCTTTTCGTTGCTACCTTATTAACAACCTTGCTAGAAAGATTTGATTGGGTCAAAAACTGGTCGAAGGGAAAAAGAATGCAGCACATACTTTCATTATTGATAAGATCCATCAGCATTAGTACCTTTTAAGGTGAGTCACGTTCCAATTACGGGGAAACTTGACTCCATCTTGATTCTCCAGTTCATAAAATCCTTTACCCGTAACAGCTGAAACCCGGTAAGGACCTTCCCTTGTTGGACCCATCTTCCCGACGTTGACTTCCCGAGTGCTCTGAGTAACTTTTCTCAAAACCAAGTCGCCTACTTTGAAGTAGCTGAGATTGGCCCTTCGTTTATAATATTTCTCCATCCTTTGATTTTAGGCCACCATCCTCACGTACGCCAAGTCACTTTGTTGTCTAGAAAGTCCAACCTCACCAACAACGCTTCATTATTCGTTTCTTACCCTACTTCACCGGTGTCAGAGATTTTGCACCATATACGAGAGAGAAAGGTGTTTTTCCCATGCTCAATTCGCCATTGTCCGGTAGGCCCATAGTACACCTGGTAGCTCTCGGGCCATTTGCCTTTAGTAGTTTCTAGCTTCTTTTTAATGTTCTGGATAATCACCTTATTTGTTGATTTTGCTTGTCCATTAGCAATAGGATGGTACAATGAAGATGTAATCCCCTAGATTTTTAAATCTTCCAAAAATTTTGTGACTTTAGAGCCTATGAACTGCGGCCCGTTGTCACAAGCAATTTCCCTCGGTATTCCGAATCGGCAGATTATGTGGTCCCATATGAAGTCCATCAACTTGCGTTCACCGATATTTTGGTAAGGACCTGCTTCAACCTAGTTCATGAATGGTCGTGAGTGTAACACAGAATGCAAGAGTTCTGCTAGTTGGTGCACCAATTGCGCATGGAGTTGACATTTGTCGCATTTCTAAACGAATGCCTTTGTGTCTTGCTCCATCTAGGGCCAATAGTAACTTTCCCTAACCAGCTTCAAAACTAACAAATATGCACCATATGGTTCCTACAAATGCCCTCGTGGACTTCTCTCATCACATAGTCTGCCTTCGAGGCTCCCAAACATCGGGCCAATGGTCCTTGGTATGATCTTCTATACAATTTCTCATCCACGAGGCAGTAACAAGCTGCTTTGTTTTGTAGTTCCCGGGATTCCTTCAGGTCTTCAGGTAATTTTCATGCTGAATATATTCAACGAATTCATTTCTCCAGTCCCAGACTAGGTTGGTTGAATTGACCTTGTAGTAACCATCCACATCCAGTACTGAATGTAGAAGTTGAACGACAGTACCGGTGTCAGATACTTTCATCTCCCTAGATGACCCTAAATTGGCCAATGCATCTACTTTCATGCTTTCTTCCCTTGGAATGTAAATGATCGACCATTCCCTGAACCGTGCAAGCAGTGCCCGAAACTTGTTCACATATTGTTGCATGCGCTCTTCCTTTGGGTCAAAACCACATACACCTAGTTTACTACTAGCTGGGAATCACATTTTATCTCTATGACCTCGGAGTCAAGTCCCCAGGCCAGTTTAAGTCATGCAACCAAAGTCTCATACTCAGCTTCATTTGTAGTTAATGGAAAGTCTTAATGGCCTGCCTCAGGGTTTCTCTCAAGGGTGTGACTAGGAATACCTCGAGAACGGACCCTTTTACATTGGAGGCTCCATCCATAAATAAGGTCCAAACTCCTGATGTCATTTCTGACACCAACACTGCTTCTTTATCAGCCAAGAAAATTAATCCAGGACTAAAATAGGCCACAAAGTCGGTCAAAACTTGTGACTTGATCGCAGTCCTAGGCTTGTACTTGATGTCGAACTCACTATTTTTTACCACTCATTTAGCCAACTGGCCTGACAACTCAAGCTTGTGAAGGACATGTCTTAACGGAAAGGTTGTCTCAACGGCTATCAGGCGGCACTGAAAATAAGCCTAAGCTTTAGAGAGGCGACTATGGGAGCTAAAGACACCTTTTGAGATCCGGATAACGAATCTCCGCTCCCGATAATATTTACTAACATAATAAACAGGAAATTGCATATTTTATTCCTCTCGAACTAAAACAATACTTACAGCTACTTCTGAGATTGCTAGATATATTAGCAACTGCTCACCTTCCCTCGGTTTTGACAATAACGAGGGGCCTTGATAGGTATCTTTTTAGGTCTTTCAAGGCCTGTTTGCATTCCAGATTCCATTTGAATTTTTTTTCTTTTTGAGGAGTGAGAAGACGCGATAACACTTTTCAGAGGATCTCGAGATGAATCTACGTAGGGCGCTAATCTTTCGGTCAGCCTCTGTACCTCTTTTACATTTGTCAATTGGTCCAGAATGTCCTCAATAGATTTTATCTTGTCGGGTTTTACCTTGATCCCTCTTTGTGAGACCAGGTACCCCAAGAATTTCTCATAACCAATACCGAATGCACATTTGTTCGGGTTGAGTTTCATGTTATACTTCCTCAAGATATCAATAGTTTCTTAGAGATGTTTCAAATGATCTCCTGCATTCATAGACTTGAATAATATTTCATCAATGTATAGGTGGCTCCGGCGTTCTTATGCCCATATGGCATCACATTATATCAGTATGTGCCAAAGTTCGTTATTGAAGAAGTTTTCTCCTGATCCTCCGAGTTTATCTCTCTTGCGGTCGATTGATCTCATCTTATCTACTTGATTCCTTCCAGGGTCGGGAATTTCAACAACTGATGATACGTTAAGGGAATAACCCTCATCACGTGTATCCACGGCCTCCCGAAGATTACATTGTAGCCCATGTCGCCATCTACTACTTCGAATAAGGTTGTCTTGGTTACCCCTTCGGCGATCTTAGGCAGCAGGATCTCTCCTCGGGTTGTCACACTTGTCAAGTTGAACCCAACTAAGAGTTTTGTTGCCGAAATGATGCTTCTGGTCAGCTTTGCTTGCTCCAACGCTCTCCATTGGATGATGTTGGCTGAGCTTCCTGGGTCAATCAAAACGTGCTTAATTTTGAGATTTAAAACATTAAGAGATGTTACCAGAGCGTCGCTATGTGGAAGAAGGAGTCTGTTTGTGTCTTCCTCCATGAAGGTGATATCATCTTTCGCGACTTCCTGAAGTCTTTTGTTTTGAATCACTGATATCTTTGCTTTTTTGGTCGCCGAAAAGGTTACCTCTTTGATTTCATTCCCTCTGAAAATCATGTTGATAGTCAACCTAGGGGAGTCTTCTGCCGCCTTCGAAGGCTCTACAGTGTCCCGACTTCGATCGTAGTTGTTCTCGGCTCGATCACTTAAAAATTCCCTAAGATGGCCATTCTTTAATAATATCTCTACATATTCACGTAGATGTTGTCAATCCCCAGTTCTATGACCGTAAGTCCCATTATATTCACACCATAATTTTGGATCCCCCTAGCTGGGATCGGATTTGATCGATTTTGGGAATCATGCTTCTTTGATATTCCTCATTGTCGGTACCAACTCCACTAAGCTGATGTTGAAGTTGTAAACAGATAACCTGAGATATGTGGAGTCCCGGACCCCCGATACCTCTTTTTCTTATAATGACCTGATGTTTCGGCCACAGTTGACTCTTCTATCAGGAGTGAACCTAACTGAGGACTGAAGATGTCCCTTGGTTCTTTCATATGGCAGGAAGCGACTTTTAGAAGACTGCCAATCTGCCTCGAAGTATCTTTTAAACTTGTCCTAGTTTTTGTCTCAGTCTCGTCCCTTGGTTGATGTCGAGAACCCCGAGCTAATCGTCTTCTATTCTTATTTTTGACTCGTAACGGTTTTGTACATCCGCCTATGTGATTTCTTGGAATTCGAGCAAGCTTTCCTTCAACTCTCGGGAGGTGTAGCAAATTCATGGATTCAAACCCTTTGTGAATGCCTCCGCTGCCCACTAATCTGGTAAAACTGGTAGCAGCATCCTTTCTTTGTGGAATCGGATCATGAATTCTCGCATCAATTTAGACTCACCTTGCACAATCATTAATATGTCAGCCTTCTGGGCTTGGACCTTCCTTGCCCCTGCATGGGCCTTAATGAATGAATCTGCAAGCATTTCAAAAGAGTCAATTGAATGCCCAGGTAAGAGTGAGTACCATGTCAGGGCCCCTTTTGTGAGGGTTTCACCAAACTTCTTCAGTAAAACCGATTCGATCTCATGTTAAGCCAAATTGTTTCCTTTCACTGCCGCGGTGTATTGTAATGCGCTCATGCGAATCTGAAGTCTCATCGTATTTTGGTATGGCCGACATTTTGAACCTCGTCGAAATTAACTATGGCGTTGTGCTCCGCTTAAGTGGCAATTGCATGTATTTTTTCAAAGCCTGGCCTTTTAAAACTAGCGATCCGGAATCTGATCCATTCGGGCATGATACTCCTTCGCATTTTGATACATTCGTTCGTTCATTTCCCTCATAAACCTCATGAGTTCTGTTTTGAAGAGGTCATTCCTAGATCCACTACCAGTTCCCGGGGCACCATCAAAACCGACTTCACCCCTTGGATGTTTTTGTCGACTCTCTAAGCCGTTCGATTTGTAGGAGCGCTGGGAGGAACCGGACCCCTTCCGTTGGCATTATTGGAAGCACCTGACAACGCTTGTTTTAACTCTATCATTACTGGGTCCTGTCTTGAGAGGTGACTCGTGATTGCTTTCTGTTGTTCTCTTAAAAATTTCACTGTTTCCATGGTATGTTCCTCCTCCATGTCATAGGGAGTTGGCTCCCGCACATGCCGGAGGTATTGCCCTTCATGATCCGGGGTTACTACGTCTCCTTAATTACGGGTGTCGCTAATTGAGTCATTGTGTTGAGGCAAATCTTCGTGTCCCTCAATGTTGTGTGTGATGTTGACATCATTAGCTGCCATTTCTGATTTCTTGATAAGGAAAAATAAAACAAGTTAGTAACAAACGTAAGGATCAAAGAAATTACGCAACTGTGTGAGCCCCACGGTGGGCGCCAAACTGTTTACCCGTAATACAGTTCTATTAAATTTGCTACGTATTTTATAGACAAGTGAACTGATTGATCCAAAAATGATAAAGAAATAAGATAAAAAATGAGACTTAGCAATTAGATTGAAGAAGATGACAAGCCTGGCTCCGATCGCAATGTCTCTAAGGACAAAAATGAAAGCAATGATAAGAACGAGTAAAGTTATTTAATTAAGAGAAAAAATCATATGTAACATATATTTGAAAAATCATATGTAACATATATTTGACAAGAATTTCATGTATTACAATGGTTGCTGAGTCTGCTATTTATAGTTATACCTAGGGAAACAAGATCCTAGGATCAATCCCCACTTAAAGATAATAAAGGAGTCGTTGATAAATATGTAACGGCAGGCCATGAATGCAAGTTATCTCTGCAACGCTTGCTCATTTAATGTTAGAGAATATTCTCTCATTGAATGTTGTCTAATGGAAAATACTTAATCTTCTCCCGTTGACCACGCTCCCTTCGAGATTTACCCGATGTCCGTCACAATTGTCGTACCTGGTACTGGTTGTTAACCGACTCGTCTTTTACCTGTTTTCAGTTCCACGTGTCATGCTATATCTTTCGACCATTTATCATAAACCAATTTTACCCCATATAGTATTCACAAAATTCTAAATTTATTGAATATTTGTGTACGGTAAAATCGAGAGACTCGATTATACGGGCTCGAGGGCACACCTCGAAAGGAAGCTCGCATCGAAGTAAGTCTGGGCTCGAGGAATGTATAGTCTGATGGATCGGGGTAAGCCTGGGTCGGCACCACGATAACAGAATCCTGAGATATCCGCGCTCAATCATCAATCCCGGCGAGAATCTCGGAGCCGGTAGAGCTATTAGCGATTAATAATGCCAATCAGGTACTTTACTTCCACAATTAGAATCATTCCTTATTTAGGATTCCTTTACTATATAAAGAGGAACCATATTCATTTTTAAGATCATCATTATCACAATTATCATCGTATACAAGTTCTCACTTATACTATTGAATACAAACGCTCTGTTATTTACTACTAGCTCTTCGCATTTTAGTTGTTCATAGTATTGTTGCTATTCTTATTGTTCTTGGAAATTGTTCTTGGGTATAATCCAAATCGAGGTCACTAAACTTGCAATTTTACGGGTTTCATCCATATAAATCATTTAATTTATTTTTTTGTTTAGTTATTCACCAATTAGCATTGAATTAGATCGCATATCCTTATAACCATATTACATATTTTATTGTTACTCGTATTTCGAGGTAAACAGTTTGGCGCCCACCGTGTGGCTAAGGATAATAGCGATTTTTCAGTGTTAATTCTGGTATAACAAACTATTTTACGCTTGTTTCTTGTCAAGAATTTTATTTTTAGGATAAATCATGTCAAACTCACAAAACACAGCTATACGTGGTAAAACCTCCCAGGGACTCCACGGGAGAACGAGAATGTTGTCGCGCCGGGAGTTGAGGCTCCACAAGCTGGTCTCGGAGGAGCGCCGCCCGCTAACTTGGTCGATGTCGGTTCACACATTGATTTGAATGCAGATTTAGGCAGAGACCCAGATGAAAGTGTACGCAGAGAGGGTCCGACCGACGGTCGGGGTACCCAGGGAAGAGGAGAAGAAGGTGTTAGTCTCCAAGTCATATTTGAAATGTTGCAAGCCCAACAGAACGCTATTGCCCAGTTGCAAAATCATCACAGGGCTCCGAATGGGGTCGAGCAAGAGGCTACTCGTTGTACCGAGCCAATGCCTGAAAGATCAGGTGACAATACTTTGATGACCGACCCTTCTATAATGACAATGCTCGAGGAGCTTACTAAGAGTATAGAGTCCAGGGGCACCACAGATTTTGAAGCGAATGGACTCCAAAAACTTTGTACAAAACCCATTTCCTCCAAGTGCGGCTCCAAAGACCATACCGATGAAATTCAGAATGCCCGATATACCAAAATACAATGGGACCTCGGACCTTAATGATCATGTTAGCTCTTATACGTGTGCCATTAAAGGAAATGATTTGGAAGACGATGAAATCGAGTCAGTATTGATGAAGAAATTCGGAGAGACCCTGTCCAATGGAGCTATGATTTGGTATCACAACTTGCCTCTGAACTCTATCGATTTGTTCGCCATGTTGGAAGACTCGCTTGTAAAGGCGCACGCTGGAGCTATAAAGGTTGCAAAGAGAAAATCGTACCTCTTCAAGGTGAAGTAGAGGGAAAACGAGATGCTATGAGAATTTTTATCTCGATTCCAAATGAAATGCATGGAGTTGTCACCGGTAACCGGCGACTAGGTTGTTCACGCTTTCACCCAGGGACTAAACGAGCGGAGTTCGATCGCATCACGTCAACTGATAGAATACCCGATTGTGACTTGGGCAGATGTCCACAACCGGTACCAGTTGAAGATTAGAGTTGAGGATGACCAACTGGGAGCCACCTCGAATTCAGTGCACCTGAGCCGGTCGACAGGTAAGAACCAAAGGGATTTTGACAAAGAATCAAGACCAACCAAAGATCGATATCAGTCGTATGCTGCAGATAGAAGAAACAACCATACGGGACGTAATTCCAGCCGCAACGATCGAAGGGGTGACCGAGGAAATAATCCTCGGGGAATCATGAGAAAGACTGGATTCTACATGTATGTGGATCCCACAGACGCACCTCGATTATAGGAGTACAATTTCAGCTTCGATGCCTCGGGTATCGTATCGGCCATTGGGAGGATTAAAGATACTAGGTGGCCAAGATCGATACAAACTGATCCTTCCCAGAGAAATCCTAACTTGATGTGCAAATACAATGGCACGCATAGCCATAGGACCGAAGATTGTAGATACTTGAGAGAGGAAGTAGCTCGGTTATTCAACGAGGGTCATCTTAGAGAATTCCTCAGCGACAGAACCAAAAATCATTTCAGGGAGAGAGACGCCAACAAAAAGAATGAGGAAGAAAAACCTCATCATGTTATATACATGATCGTTGGTGGAGTCGATGTCCCGCGAGTACCTGTCTTCAAATGCACTAAAGTATCGATTACAAGGGAAAAACAGACCCGAGATTACGTGCCTGAAGGAACCCTTACATTCAACGACGAGGAGATGGAAGGCCTCTCCCAGCCACACAACGACACCCTAGTAATTTCTATGTTGCTAAACAAAATTCAAGTTAAACGTGTTCTTGTGGATCCAAGTAGCTCGGCAAACATAATCAGGTCGAGGGTCGTAGAACAGCTCGGCCTTCTTGATCAAATTGTACCGGCTTCTCGAGTCCTAAACAGATTCAACATGTCTAACGAAACAACAAAGGGAGAAATAATCCTACTAGTAAGCGTAGCCGGGACCATCCAGGACACAAAACTTCACGTCATCGAAGGTGATATAAGGTATAATGCACTACTCGGGAGGCCATGGATCCATAACATGAGGGCGGTACCATCGACTGTTGATACCCAATTTTTCCTCAATTTTTTTTTTTTAACTTGCATATATACCTTCAAAATCAAGTTCCATAACAATTGGTATTTTTCCATAATTGCTTCATATTTTTTATAATTTATTTCTAATTTTATCCAGTATTTTTATCTATAAATGGCATTACAAATGATTTCAAAGACATTTCTTGACTTAATATATTATTTTTGGTCTTATTAAGATCAACTATTTCACAATTGGTCAAATTGGCACTCTTTGGCTATAATTGCAATAATTTTGTAATTATAGCCTAACCATATGTCTTATGCTATTGTTATCTAATAATTAGTCATTTATATTTTTTAATACTGATTAATAATTTTAATTTAATTTATTAATCAATAATTTCATTTTTATAATTATCAGTTATTTTTAATTAATTTTAATTGAGTATTTAACAGCTAGCCATTTTTTATTTAAATTCTAGCCCCAATTAAATCTGACCCCTACCCAATAAAATAACCCAAGCCCAACCTCTGCCTAACCCGGCCCAGGCCTCTCTTTAATCCTGGTTGTCGATCATATCAACGGCTCAGATTTCCCCTTTTCTAATTTAACCTAAACGACCCCCCCCCCCCCAAAAAAAANCGGCCGTTGCCTCTCCGGTCTTTATGGTGGTCTCACCACTCTCCCAACCTTGTCACCTTCCTTCCTCCACCGGGTATCACTGCCTTAAGGCCCTTGGAGGAACCAGAAGGCGGTTCACTCACCTCTCATGGTTTCTCATGCCATCTCCGGCCACCTCCGGCCGTCTGAGTAAGATCTATGACCTCTCCGGCTAAAAGCCGGTGAAACTTTAAGGTTTTCTCATTTTCTTTGGGTTCTATGAAACCCTAAAAATCAAGGTTTTCCGATTTCTTTTAGATATGTTATAGATCTATGTATATTATGAGTTTATTGTTGCTTTCCTCAAAGGTTTTTCCGATTTCTCTAAGATAACTCTTCATCTTCAACTAGGGTTTCTCGACCCCTTTTTAAAACGATTCTTCTTTTGATTTTAATCGTTGTTCTCCAATTTTAACTATGTTTAAACGTTTATCTAAGTTTATCCCTCTTTATCTGGGTTTTTATGTTTAAAGCCCTAAGTTTCTTAGCTTAATCTTCAACTCTGAGTTCGTCTTTGAGTATGTGTTCGATTAACCTGCATATATGTTTGTTTCTCATAAGCTTGTGTTAGTTTCTCCTAAAATTAGTATTGTTCTTTGTTTGTGGGCCTTTGAATCCCTATGATTGGTTCTTCATTGTCTTGCATGATATTCCACGCTGATTCTTGAGATAATTCTTTAATTAAGGCTGGTTTCCTGTTTATCCTTCCTATAGCATATTACCCCGCTCATATGTGATCTTCTCCTTGAATCTATAATTTGTGCATACAATCCCGTATTGATTTGAATGATTTCCTTGTTTATGAGATACTTTCCTTAATTGAGAATGATTCCTTGTGATTTTAGTCTCATCCGTGTTTCTTTGACTAATTTCCAGAATTGATTTATACTTTTTACCATATAAACACACTCAGTATATATTTTCCTTACTTGAGATACTATGTACTTGACCTTATTACATGACACATTCTTTACTACTCCTATTATGGTATAATCAGCCTTCTAAGTGATTATTTCCTTATTTGGTACAATTTACACCCGTTTGAATCATGACTCCCTGATTAAAGGGAGTCCAGACCTCTTATTGATTTTAATTGGTATTGTTTCTATAATTATGTTACTCTCTACTCGTTTTAAGAACTATATATACTCTATTCATGCATTGACAAACACAGACACAGACACAAACTAATCTGTGCACTCTCTCTCACAACTAAACCTGCTCTCTCTCTATTCTTTCTTCTATGCTACTTGCTACTGATCTGAGTTAGCCGGCTGCAAGCCAAGGCTAACTATTGTGCATCTCATATCTTCTGCTTTTGTGTTACTGCTTTCTTCACTTATTGGTATGTTCTAATTTATATTTCAGTCTCCAAACCAACATTTATTATTGTCACAATTCTTGGTATTCCTCGTTTGTTTTTACTTATTCTTCTGTTTTTCAACATGTAACTAGGATCTCAGGTCCTGTCTAGTATATCCAGTTTTGCTTTATTTGGTAGCTTGCCCTTGTGTGTTCAAAACCTGTCTTCATGTGAACCTTTCTTCTTATGTTTGGTACATTAGTTTTGGTAGACTTTGCTATATTTGATCCTGTCTTGTTACTGTATCCCCAATCCTCTGAATCCCTAAGAATTCCTGACCATGTGCTACCTATTACATGTTTGTCATCATGTGATCTATGTGTTCCCCAACCCCTGCTACCCCTGTGAAAGCTTGCGTGCTGAACCTATCTTGGTTGTTTATATGGTGCTGAACATGTGTTTGGTCCTAAGTTTGGTTTTCGTTTGCTGATTACTCTACTCTTCTCAATCTATTTTTTTTTACTAAGACTACTTTCTCCTAGTTTCACAAGACTACTTCAAGTAATCCCTTTTCCAGAACTGTTTCCTGCTTACTATTTTTCAAAACTATTAGAAATTGTTTTAAAAATGTTCTCTTGAATTCCTAAAAAACTATATTGAGCACTCTCACTTACTCATAGATTACTAGGTTCTGCCCCTTTTGTGTGAGCATTTCTTAGGGACCCTTGAGCTCCCTCTGAAGTTTGACACACAAGAGCTGGCCTTTCCACACTGCACTTACTCCATCTTGGCTATGAAATCTGGGTGTGAGCACTACCCGGGATCCCTTGAGGTCCTTAGGGAACTTTGACATACCCGGATTATGATAATGTGATAAAACAATACATGGCATTGAGGATCTGGAAACTTGGGCCTATTATGGAAGGCTCCCTATAGTTAACTTCTTCTTTTCCTATTTTTAATTATGTACTTCATATTCAGAGGCTTGTAATAATTATTTGTAAAAACGATTCTGGGGTTGGATAGTGAAAATGGGTGGGGATATGCATGCTATAGCATAAGTAAGGGTAGAAATCACGTTCCTAGGTTTACTTTCTATATGTGCAATAGAAACCATGGTTAGGTATAACATGTCAAGCATGCCATGCATTTAGATACTATGTTACTTAGGCTCATACCTCTGCTTTCTTTCAACATATCATCATGCATTGCCCTCACTTAGAAATCTCGTTCATAGGATTAATGATAATAACAAAAACTGCTACTATGCGATTTTGTCAACATGTTCTGAAATGCAATCCTGCCTAAGAATAATTGTATTAATAAAGCTGCAATCATGTTTTACCATGCCTACACACTTAGAGATCCTGTTAAACCTATTAAAAACTATCACCTATGTTGTTCCTCAAGGTGTGCATAATGTTGTGATTCTGTATGCATTTAGAAATCCATGTTTAAGTTATCATGTTGCATTAGACATCATGCAATAGGATCATACTCGCTTACTACTCTTAGTCTAAACACATGTCTGAAACAGTCCCCTGTTCTAATAAACTGGCAGTCCGTCTTTTGTAAACACTTAGAATCACATGCTATTAGGATTGATAATCTGGAATCCTTAACAAATCTGTACAACTACTGCATATCCTCCTACACCTAGGCAAGCCTTAGGTAATCAACTCCTAAATATAATCAGAACTTCTGTGTGATCATGTTTAACTATCAACATGTTAAAATCAATAGGCAAGCCTGATTAGGACTTCCTCTCTGAGTTATGTAATAAAATTTAATTCTGCCATTATCATTTAGACACCATGCTTAGGAACTGAATCTTGACTTTAATTCTTGTATGAGACATGATGTTTATGTGCAATGTGTGTGGAGGTATATGTGAGCCTTTACCTGTTTTCCATGCTCACCCCTTATTTGCAAGTCCTACTTGTTTATTATATGTCACCCTAGCATTTTTACCTTTAAAACCTGAGGGTCTACCTAGAAACCTTCTTTTAGGATAGAAGTCCTAATTTCCTCCAGGACTGATAGGAAAGGGACGGGTAGAAGCATGCAATAGATTTCGTGACCAACATGCATTTTAGTTACCTTCACAGGGTGGGAAAGGGTAGAATATGGATATAATGACCGGTGCGCTAATACCACGTGTAGACCCTCTTTGAGGAGTGTCATACCGGGTATTGCATTAAGGTGATCCATATTGTAAAACCTAAGATATCCTTTACTTTCATAAATGTTCTTAGACTATAACTCATTTCAAAATCTTACTTTTTTTTTCATTAATTGTTTTCAGACATCTTTGTACCTAGACTTAAACCACCTATTATTTGAGCCCTACTTGTTTGTTTGCTAAAAATTGTACAAATTCACAATAAAGTTGTTTGGCTGAGAACCACACTTGTGGATCCTGAGGGGTGCCTAATACCTTCCCCTTAGGATAATTTCAAGCCCTTACCCTATCTCTGGTTAACAACGTAGTTACAGATGAACCCCTTAGGTGCCCTAACGCACCTCAAAAATCGTTAGGTGGCGACTCTTCAAAATGCAAATCCCTTTCCCAAAAGGACGAGTTGTCTCAAGCAAATGTCATTCAATTTCTTATTGAACATGGATTTCTTTGCGAAGTCCCATTAAGATATGACAGGAATCCCGCCCGAGATTACAACTCATCGGTTGAGCATGGATCCCAAGTTCAGACCGATAAAGCAAAAGAGAAGGCCTCAGTTCGAGGTCAATCACGCCTTCATAAAGGAAGAGGTAACTAAACTCCTTAAAATAGGGTCCATTCGGGAAGTCAAATATCCCGAGTGGTTAGCCAACGTAGTCGTAGTCCCCAAAAGGGGGAACAAGCTTAGAATGTATGTAGATTATAAGGACCTGAATAAGGCATGTCCAAAAGACGCCTTCCCTTTGCCTAACATCGATCGAATGATCGATGCCACGGCTGGCCACGAGATACTTACTTTTCTCGACGCCTATTCTAGGTACAACCAAATCCAGATGGACCCATAAGACCAGGAAAAATCTTCTTTTATCACTAAGTACGGAACTTATAGCTATAATGTAAAGCCCTTTGGGCTAAAAATGCGGGAGCTACATATCAAAGGCTAGTTAACAAGATGTTCGAAGAACATATAGGGAAATCAATGAAAGTTTACATTGACGACATGTTAGTTAAGTCCATGCGGGAAGAGGACCATTTGACTCATTTGGAGGAAACATTCAAAATCTTGGGGAAGTACAACATGATGCTCAACCCCAAAAAATGTGCCTTTGGGGTAGGCTCGGGTAAATTCCTCGGCTTCATGGTATCAAATCAGAGGATCGAGATCAACCCCAAAAAATCAAAGCAATCAAGGACATCACCGATATGGACAACATGAAAGTCGTTCAGAGGCTAACCGGACAGATAGCTACCCTGGGCCGATTCATTTCGAGATCATCGGATCGGAGTCATAGGTTCTTCTCCTTGCTTAAAAAGAAAAATGACTTTACATGGACTCCGGACTGTCAGCAAGCAATGGAGGAGTTGAAACGGTATCTATCGACCCACCGTGGCTGCACACCCCAAAGGTAGATGAGAAGTTGTATTTATACTTGGAGGTGTTCGAGATAGCGGTAAGTGGAGTTCTAGTCCGAGAAGAACACGGTATGCAGTTTCAAGTTTACTATGTAAGTCATACTTTAGGGGATGCTGAAACCAGAAATCCGCACCTAGAGAAATTAGCACTTGCACTAATAAGCGCATCTAGAAAACTAAAGTCATATTTTCAGTGTCATCCTATATGCGTCATTACTACATATCCTCTTCGAAATATATTGCATAAGCCCGAGTTATCGGGCCGATTGGCCAAGTGGGTCGTCGAACTTGGCGGGTACGATATTGAGTATCAGCCCCGAACGGCCATCAAGTCTCAAATATTAGCAGACTTCGGGGCTGATGTTTCGCCAACCCTCGTACCCGAAGTGGAAAAGGAACTATTGTTGAAATCGGGCACCTCATCGGGGGTATGGACCCTCTTCGCAGACGGAACCTCGAACGTGAAAGGGTCCAGACTTGGTATTGTTTTAAAACCACCTACGGGCAATGTTATTAGACAATCGATTAAAACTGCTAAGCTGACTAACAACGAGGCCGAGTATGAGGCTACAATTGCAAGTCTGGAACTAGCTAAGAACTAAGGAGCAGAAGTCGTTGAAGCTAAATGTGACTCCTTATTGGTAGTTAACCAGGTAAACGGCACCTTCGAAGTACAAGAAGATAGGATGCAAAGATATTTAGACAAGTTGCAGATCACTTTGCACCGCTTCAAAGAATGGACTCTACAGCATGTACCTCGGGAATAGAATATCGAGGCCGATACACTTGACAACTTGGGATCGTCGGTCGACGATGATGAAATAAGCTCGGGGATTGTCGTCCAGCTCTCGAGGTCCGTAATCGAGGAAAGGCACGCTAAAATAAATTCTACAAACTTAAAGTGGTATTGGAGGAGCAAGTATATCGAATATATAAAAAATGGGAAGCTACCCTCGGATCCTAAGGAATCAAGGACCTTGTGAACTAAGGCAGCTCGGTTCACATTGGACGAGAACAGAACGTTATACAGAAGGGCGTTCGATGGCACATTGGCCGTGTGCCTGGGGCCGGAAGATACCGATTATATTTTTATGAGAAATCCATGAAGGCACTTGTGGAAACCATTCTGGCACCGAGTCACTAGTTCGAAAGGCCATCAGAGCGGGATACTATTAGGATATCATGGAGAAAGACGCTAAGGAGTTCGTTCGAAAATGCGACAAATGTCAAAGGTTCGCATCGATGATTCATCAGTCCGGTGAACAACTTCACTCGGTCCTATCCCCATGGCCATTCATGAAATGAGGAATGGACATCGTCGGACCTCTACCATCGACCCCAGGTAAAGATAGATTCATATTGTTTATGACTGACTATTTCTTTAAATGGGTTGAAGCACAGGCCTTCGAAAAAGTTAGGGAAAAAGAAGTGATCGACTTCATATGGGATCACATTACATGTCGATTTGGGATACCTGCAGAGATAGTGTGTGATAATGGCAAACAATTCATCGGAAGTAAGGTAACAAAATTCCTCGAAGATCACAAAATAAAGAGGATATTATCGACGCCATATCACCCTAGTGGAAACGGACAGGCCGAATCAACAAATAAAACTATCATCCAAAGCTTGAAGAAAGACTAAACGAAGCCAAAGGGAAGTGGAGAGAAAATTTGCCTGAGGTTATATGGGCATATCGAATGACATCGAAATCCAGTACCGGGGCAACCCCATTTTCTTTGGTCTACGGCTCCGAAGCCTTAATACCTGTCGAAGTCGTAGAGCCCAGCGCCAACGGAAGAATCCAACCGCGAGGCAATGAATACCAGCCTCGAATTGTTGGACGAAAGACGAGAAGTAGCGCTCGTTCGAATGGCCTCCCAAAAACAACGATCGAGAGATTACAACAGAAGAACCAATCTTCGGCACTTCAAAGTCGGGGATTTGGTCTTAAGAAAAATCACCATCAATACTCGAGACCCTAATGAAGGGAAACTCGGTCCTAACTGGGAAGGACCTTATCATATCCTCGACATAGTCGGAAAAGGGTCATACAAGCTTGGAACAATGGCCGGTGAGCCATTGTCGAATACTTGGAACATATCACTTCTCAAGCGATATTATTGCTAAGGTATGGATCATTTACTTAAATATAAGAAACTAACTTATTGCACGTACACGGCCCAAGAAATCGAGACCTCAAGTTTTAAAGTACGCATTGCACTCTTTTTCCCTTAGACCGATTTTTAACAAGGCGACAACTATGTGCTACCTGGGGATAATTCAACAGTATCCAAGGCTTCTTTGCAATCAACCTAGAATACTGGGTGGCATCACCCTCGAAATTTATGTAAATGGGCCTCGGTAGGAAGAATTTTGTAACGGGCCAAATGATTGAATGAATCGTGTCAATATAGAATAGCCGAGCCCCGACAACAAAACATGTACGCATGTACGAAGAATACAAATAAGTTCTCTATTTTTTCAAAACATCTCATGTTTGAAGTAGGATTTCTATTATACAAGTCATACACTTATGATATATTGCACAAAACTAACCCTTGTGAAAAATGGCTCGAGGGGCAAGTGCAAGCGTACCTCGAACACTCGGGGACTACTTACTCGAGCTATCTAAGTTCGAAGTTATAAGACCTCAAAGAGGCACCCCCTGATATACAGGCCAAGGCCATCACACTCGGGGACTAACATTTTGAACAAGTTCGAAATGTTATCGGGAAACAAGTCCAAGAGACACACCCGAAGGCTACGACCATGTTAAAGACTACGGTCATATAAAAAGGCTACGGCCAAAGTAACGTGGCTCGGAGACATACGACTTCCGCCATAAACTAAAGGCCTTCAAATACTTTGAAAAAATTAGCTAAATAAGGCTACCCTCGGCAAAGCAAATAAAAAAGGGCTTCGATAAAATCAGCCCCCAAGTAATCCATAGGCTTCGATAACATCAGCCTTTGAGATGTTAAATCATCTAAACACGAACAAGTTAAGAAAATCTGGGTTCCAATCGTCGGGCCCTCGAAAAACCCAATGGGTATAAAAAATATGTGCTAAGGCAGGGAAATATTATAGCCGCTTTCAGAGGCCAAACCGGCCCAACTTAAAGAGCCTAAGGGCCAACCTAAAAGAGCCTAAGTGGCGATATAAAAGAGCCCAAGGGCCGATCTCATGAGCCAAAAGACAAATACAATTAAAGATCGAGACCTTGTTCTCGCTCAATTCGAACCTAAGGGTTCGGTCACCATGAGTTTAAACAAAAAATTGAAGATATAACGACGAGCTCGAAAGCTTAACAATCGTTGATAAAAATTTAAGGGCCTACCTTATCCTATAAAGTTATTCGAGCTTAGTTTCGGAAATTCGGAACAAGACATCCCCGAGAAAAGTTTTCAAATGAGTTTCGGAATCGGGGACTTGCCTTCATAACTCGGGGACTTGCTCCGGAAAAACGAAAAACCTAAGGTTTTATTTCGATCGTGAATTGAACTGAAGCAATAAGAAATTTTCAATGAAGACAATTAAATATACAAAGGTATGAAGAAAAACTCATGAAGACATCAAAGAAATATTTTTATTACGCCAAAAGTGTATGTACAAAGGGGCCAGTCAGGGCCCTACAAAAATAAAGAAAAAATTAAATCGGGTTGGTTCCCCCTCGACACCATCTCACTCCCGAACAATTTAGTCGAATGCAACTTCCTCAGAGGCCTCACCCTCGGACCCTCTAACGGAACCTTCGTCATCAGAGAGTAAAGCTACAGCCTCATCCTCCAAAGATTTCGCCTTCTCGATCTCGGCAGAGAGATCAAAGCCACAAGCATGTACCTCTTCGAGAGACTCTCTCCGAGATCGCTTCCCATAATGGGCAATAGAACGTGACAATCTGACCTTAGTAGAGGCATAAATCTCAGGCGCCCGAAGATTGGCAGCCTCGACATCGGCTCTGTAAGAGGCCGCAAGTGCCGTTGATTTAGCTTTAGCCTTAGCAAGGATGGCTTCAACCTCCTCGGTCTTACGGGCTCGAGCTAGGCTTTCATCCTTCGCACTCTGGAGATGACGCTCAGCTGAAGTTAACTGGGCCCGAAGAGCATCCTTCTCCGATGCGAGACGCTCTATGTGCTGCCTCCACCTTAGAGTTTCGGCCTCCTTCATCTTAGCCTTTTCTTGAAGTTGCAGCACCAATTCGCCCTTCCGCTGAAACTCCAAAACCGAAGGATTCATCACCAAATCTAAATCGATATTTTGCGAAGTTTCAATAAATTATCTTACCTTCTCGAGGAGCTCGGTATGATCTTGACGAGCTCTCGCAAATTCAGATCGGATGGCCGCAATTTCCTCCTCATTTCGAACGTAAAAGAGTTTCATATCATCCCTCTCTTTAACAAGCTTTTTGAGATCGGCTTCACATCACGCCAGCTCCGCCCGAAATTTGAAGATGCCTCTCGATGAAGCACAAAAGCCTGCTCACGAACAAAGGGGTTAATATCGAACTAGATACAGGCACGAGCAAAAAAGGGAAAATATTTAACCGTTTCAAAAGACATTGAGCTTCGCTGAAAACAAACGACGCGCCAGACTCGGTTCGAGCCCATCAAAACAATCCCGAAATATGTCATCCCCTTTATGACCTAGATCCACATCTGGAGTTTTCATAGCCTGAGCATCTCGGAATTGCCCCTCAGAAAACGAAGGGCCGGGCGGCGAATCATCAATATTAATTGTCCCAAGAGAATCACTTGGGACACTCCCCCCTCTTCTAGAGGCCTCAGAGCTAGATCCTTCGGGAGCATCCGCCAATTTTTTGGCATAACAAGGAACTTCCTTACCGGTCAACGACTCGGGGACTTCACGTACATCTTCCTCCAAGATCCCCCCAACTTAAGAACGAGCCGGCTCATTCACTGCCGGCTCAATAAGTGGTGATATCCTCATAAGGCGAAGGAGCCACCACTTCTTTGTCATCCCAATTGCAGTCCCTTTTCACTCGTTTGATATCATCCTCATATATCAAGCAAATATAACAGGACATGGGCTCACACCGGCCGGGAACTAAAAGGGGCCTATCCACCTTAAACTCGGAGGTCAGTTCGCATGGCCCGAGAACACACTCCTCTTCGCGTGGCTCCACCGGCGTCTTGTTGCCGGCCAACTTCGAGGAGGAAGCTCCTTCCTTTTGCGGCACTACTTTAGAAATCTTAGCCATGGTTGTAAACAAGAGAGGCGGAAAGTAAGAATAAGACTAGCGAAAGAATGAAAGGGACCAAGAAAAGTTTGAACGACGGAAGATTTGATCAAAGAAGAGGAGGAGTTTGAAGCAAAGTAAAGTTTGATATCAATTAGGAAGTTGGTATTTATAGATTTCAAACGACGGTTCAGCGTCACTAGTGGTCGACCAACGGCTGACAAGCATTAATGGTTCTTGGGAACCGAGCTGAAGGGACATTCCGGTCACATCTACCGCTTACGTCACGAAGACGACTTCTTGACCGAGGTATCCGGAAATCGGGATTCAATTCGTTTCTTATTCTTCCATTATAAGAAACGCGGGGACTATCTGTGTACGGTAAAATTGAGAGACTCGATTATACGGGCTCGAGGGCACACCTTGAAAGCAAGCTCGCATCGAAGTAAGTCCGGGCTCGAGGAATGTATAGCCCGATGGATCGGGGTCTGACTAGGTCGGCACCACGATAACAGAATCCCGATATATCCGCGCTCAGTCATCAATCCCGGCGAGAATCTCGGAGCCGGTAGAGCTATTAGCGGTTAATAATGCCAATCATGTACTTTACTTCCGCAGTTAAAATCATTCCTTATTTAGGATTCCTCTACTATATAAAGAGGAACCCTATTCATTTGTAAGATCATCATTATCACAATTATCATCGTATACAAGTTCTCACTTATACTGTTGAATACAAACGCTCTTTTATTTACTACAACTCTTTATATTTGTGTTGTTCATAGTATTGTTGCTATTCTTATTGTTCTTGGCAACTGTTCTTGGGTCTAATCCAGATCGAGGTCGCTAAATTTGCAATTATACGGGTTTGATCCATATACAATCGTTTAATTTATTATTTGCTTAGTTATTCATCGGTTAGTATTAAATTATATCGTATATCCTTATAATCACATTACATTACAAATTTAATTGTTACTCATATTTCAATGTAAACTATATCATGGTTAAAAGTCGCCGAGATTTGAGCTCAGGAAATGTTATGGTTCTGATTGTTGTCTCCTCGGATACATATCATGAAACTGCTTTATTAAACACTTCACATGTAGCGTACTGCATCTCAACTAACTAAAAGTTATCATCTGTTTGGATATATGCAAAGATATATACTCCAATTGAGTAGCACTATATATGGAAAACACTTGCTTGCATTTGGTGCAATATGTCCAAAGCGATAAATGCATAAATGGTTCCATTTATATTTTGTTTATCACTTAATTATAATTAATTAATATAATATTTTTAAATTAATTTATGTTAAATTAATTAAATTAACATAATTTGGTATATACGCCGAGTTTTCATAAAGTTTTTTCTATTAATACTGCCGTTCAAGCCACTGAATTAAACTTTTCAGTTATCTTACAACTCCTAAGTGCTAACTCACAGTAAGAAGGCAATTACGGTCATTGAATCAAGTCTCTGTCTCTTTCTTCTAAAGGTGCCGATCTATTCTGTTACTTTTCGAACTGATTGTTAAATCTTTCTGATCATATATTAGATGTTTGTGTTAGGGTTTGTCCCAATTTTCTTACTATGTTTGAATTTTTCTTTTACTTTGAAGAAGGGCATAATAATTTATCATAAGTGATTTTATTTTTCCTAAAAAGGAAAATATAAATTCTTTTATAGTTTACAGATCCCTTTATTGTAGGAAAATGTTATGGACCTTAATAAATTGAGGATCCCTTGTTCGTACAAAGATAACAATAACATCCACAATATAGTCATTAAAAGATTGATTTAGAGGAATTATTTATTCTCTCGACCTTTTTTTTCTTTTATATTAGTAAATTGATGCAGGTAAATTGACCATATTCTAATATGTTATACTTTTTGTAGTTATAATTTTCTTTATCGTCTGATTTATTGCCTTCAAAGTTTGTGTTGTTACCTGACCTCTTGTTATTTCGATCCAACAGTTTCAACTAACATTGTGGTTAATGTACATATTTGCTGGTATAGCTAGCTGACTCGCTCCATTCTTTCCTAAAACAAAGAAGCAAGAGAAGCAGCAAATTAACACAAGAATATTCGTAAGTATAAAGTCGACGGTAAACGTCCTTTCAACAGTCGAAGAGACCACGTGAATATCCACCAAAAAACAATTCAGTAGGACCAAAATCCAAAACAGTCTTTGTTAATACTTTCATCAGTTCATGACATTTATCTTGGCTGCTTTTTCTTTTCCTTTCTAATTTCACATCGAAAATCTTCTCCTATAAATGACGCTCATTATGAGGAAATATGCAAATAAAAACCAATTGCCTTATGAGTTTTAGATCTACCTTCAATTTATCGCCTGGAAATCCAACACTTGCAAGTATTTTTTTCATACATTTAGATAAAAGATAGACAAGATTTGACCTTTTCTCAAGTACTCATGTTGTCATCCAAGAAATACGGTGCCATAATAGAAGTTACAGTAGTTTTGATTCAAAATTTTATATTTATATTTAAAAATTCACTTTATATATATATATATATATATATATATATATATATGTGTGTGTGTGTGTGTGTGTGTGTTATCATGAATCCAATAAGCTAAAAGGGTTGTGATTCAAAAACCATAAATTTTGATTTCAAGAAGTGTGAAAAGTGATAGGATATTTTCACGTGCATGGAAAAAAGATTACAGTTGGATTTTTAGGACTTATGTATTTGTATGGATGTGAATGGAGCTAATAGGGATGATCAAAACAACTCAGACGGGATTGCGTGAAATCGTCTGGAAATCCATGCGAATTTACTGTCAATAATTATAGTATCAAATTGTCGAACTGATGGTTGCCGCGCCCACTGGCCCGAGCCCTACCTTATAACGACTCCTTCGTCGATATTACTCCATGTAATGTGACTTCTTCCATTTCTGAAAACTGACTTTTCAAAATTCCTTAAGATATTTTCCCAGCTAAATTTCCATTCTACCCTTAACCCTAGGTGCTACGTATTCATTCCCATGCACACAATGGATCGAGTTGTGCATGTCATGGGGGATACAGATGCAATGTACAGCTTGTCTTCCTAAGCTGAGAGACGGATTCGGATTTTAAGTTTATGGGTTTCTACAACGATCTCAATTTAATAACTGAGTTCACACTCAAATATTTATAGCTATTTAGTGAATTCCTTATACATATACAGGGGTGAGCAAATGTTACACGGTTTCTATGAATCCATAACTTTTGCATATAGATTAACTCCATTGGTAGTCGTCCATCCTTCGCTAGTTCTTCCACACAAAAATTACAATTACGTCGCTGCGCCATAACCTTTGGCGGTGGAAAACTGGAAATAATCAAACAGCAAAGTTTGCTATACATGTGTGCATGGGCGTGCGTGTGTATGATAAATTGTACCATGCGATTAGTTAGTATTTGTTTGGTAAACTAATGTAAAACCAAAATCTACGAAAAGTTAGAAAATTCTGGCAATAATCAGAAGCTACTCTTTTGTCGACCAAGATTTTTGAACTAGATTTCGTTATTATATGGCCAACGTTACCTCTTTCTTTGTAGTTGAGAGAATGTTAATTAAAAAGGGAACAATAAACAGCAGGTTCTAGCACAAGTGAATTTTATGTGTGTGTAATAAATTGCAGCCACAAATGACAAAGAGGAGCAGAGTTAGAGTCCCGTTTGCGGGTTCGACCGAATCCAGTATAAGTTATGGTTCAAATTTGATGTTTGTTAACTTTGTTACTCAAGTTGTAATCAAATTTAAGCCAAAAAAAAACTTTTTCTCGTATTGACTTTCTCTCTCTATGACTAAGATTCTCTCTCAGTGAGAATTGACATGGCGAGAAAATCAAGGAATAGAGGCGGAGGTCAGAAAATCCATGGGAGTCAGACCTCAAATTCAGCATGCATGGGAGTTCCACAGACAGAGGATGCGAAAAAAGTGAAGAGTATCAATTCAATACAAGGAATTGTGCCGCAGGATATCAATTTGATATCAAATCCAACAACACCACAAGGAGATGGAGATTCAGAGGTGAGTAGGAAATCATGGGCAGATCGAACAGAAGAGGAAGAGGAGATGAACAACAATACAAGTTCGACTAAAACAAATGTTTCAATTAGTAAATCGTGGAGTAATGTTGTGGGTAAAATACCGGTGGAGGAAGGAATTGACCTAACAATGGAGAAAAGTGAAATGAATGTGAAAATAACAATGGCGGACATTAAGGATGAGGTAGAATATTGGTCGACAGCAGTAGTATGCTATGTATTGGGTTCAAATCCACCACAATTAGTAATTGATGGTTATTTTAGAAGAATTTGGGGAGGATTAGGGATTGATAAGGTAGCTCAACTAAACAGGGGAGTTTTCATGGTTCGATTTCACAGTATAGAAAGTAGGAATAAGGTGATAGAAGAAGGAGTGCAGATGTTTAATAGAAAGCCAGTGATAGTTAAGCCATGGAAGTCTGATATGGAAATCACTAAGGAACATATGGAAAACATTCCAATATGGGTGAGAATGGTGGGGCTAGATGTCAAATACTGGGGGCAAACAGTTCTTACAAAAATTGCTGGGCTGATAGGAAAACCATTGAGGGCAGATGCTGCAACTACAAAGAGGGAAAGGCTAACATATGCAAGAGTGTTAGTTGAAGTGAAATTGAATCAGTAGTATCCAACAAGTATTAGGTTTGAAAATGAGGCAGGAAAGATAGTGGAACAGAAAATTCATTATGGATGGAAACCAGTTATGTGTGAGAAATGCAGAAATTATGGTCATGAATTGAATGAATGTCGAAAATTTATAAAGGAGGAACAGGAGAAGAATGAGAAGAAACAAGAATTATAAACGCAGAAGAAATCAGAGCAACAAAATACAGCAGAGGGAACACAGCAGGGGCAAATGCAATCAGAGAAAAAGAAACAACAAATACAGAAACAACAAGGAGTTTATGAACAAATGGAGAGGGGAAAGTACTATAAACAAGGGTATAGAACTGGGAAATATGTAAGAAGAGGGATGATAGTACCAGAAGAGCCATTGAAAATAGGAAATACTTTTGCAACATTAGGGAAACAACAAAGCACAGAGGAGGCAAGTACAAGTCAAACAGTAATGAAGTTAAATGTAAAGGGAAGTGGTGATGAAGGAAAAAATGGAGTAATAGGGGAGAAGGATGGGGGAAGGGTGGGGGAAATCCCCCAAAGAATGGATAGAATTGGGTTTTGGAATACCAGGGGACTGAATAATCCTGACAAACAGAAGGATGTGCATATGTTTATGCATAATTCTCAGGTTGGGATGTTTGGTCTCTTGGAAACACAGGTTAAGAGAGCTAAAGCTCAAAAAGTTGCTCTTAATTTGTGTAGTGGTTGGTATTACTGTACTAATTTGAGTAAACATAAAGGGGGGAGAATATGGGTGTTATGGAAGCCAATGATATTTGATGTTAACATAATAAGTGTCACAGAACAGTTAATTCATTGTGAAGTACAATATAGGGGTAATAGAATGGTTTTTGCAGTAACTATAGTGTATGGTTTTAATGATGCAGCATTAAGGAAGAGCTTGTGGGAAGAAATAAAGAAGATTAATGAACAAATGATGGAACCATGGGCTGTAATGGGTGATTTCAATTGTGTACTGAATAGAGAAGATAGAATGGGGAGTCAAGTGACAATGTCAGAGATAAGGGATTTTAAGAATTGTGTAGAGGAATGTGAACTACAAGAGATGAAATCTTCAGGGGCATTTTATACATGTAACAATAAACAAAGAGGTGAAGATGAGTATACAGCAGGATAGATAGAGTGCTGATAAACACATAATGGATAATTAAACTGCCTGATTCAGAAGTGCATTACAGGAATGAAGGTACATATGATCACTGTCCAGCAATAGTAAGGTGGGCAGAGAATCAAAAAAGGAAACCAATATTTAAATATTTCAATATATGGAGTAAGGAACCAAAGTTTAAAGAAATAGTTGCACAAGGGTGGAGAACAAAAAAGAAGGGGACAAACATGTATGAGATGGTGGGGAAGCTGAATAATTTGAAAGGGATGCTAAAGCATCTTAATAGGGAGAAATTCAGTCAAATAGAAATGAAAGCAGATAAAGCACAAGAAGAGCTACTAAAGTGTCAATAAAGAATGCAAATAGAACCTTTGAACCAGAGTATACAAGAAGAGGAATCAAAGTTACTAAGGAAGAATAAAAGATTAAATGAAGCAAAGCACCAATTCTTGAGGCAGAGAAGCAAAGTGATGTGGATAGAAAAAGGAGACTTGAATACAAAGTACTTTCACAGAATAATAAAGAAAAGAAGGAACATGAATAGATTTTTTTCTATAACAGATGATCAAGGAGTGAATAGAACAGATTTGGATGAAATAGGGAAGGCTTTCATAGAATTCTATACAAAATTGTTAGGAACCACCAATATGGAAAGGGAGCATGTTAACAGTGGCTTGATTCAACAAGGACCAATAGTAACTGCATCACAAAGGAAGATGTTAGAGGAGGAGTTTACAGAGAAAGAGGTGAAGGAAGCTGTATGGGCAATAAATGGAGACAAATCACCAGGGCCAGATGGATATGGAAGCAATTTTTCAAGGATAGCTGGGAGATAGTGGGTAAAGATGTAATAGAGGCAGTAATGGAGTTTTTTCGGAAAGGGGAGATGCTTAAAGTGTGGAATCAAACTGTGATAACAGTGATACCAAAGGGAACTCATGCTTCTAGTGTGGGGGATTATAGACCAATAGCAGGATGTAACACTATATACAAAGTGGTGTCGAAGATGTTATGTAACAGATTAAGACTAATACTGCCTACAATCATATCATAGAATCAAAGTGCATTCATTGCAGGAAGGACAATAGTGCAAAATGTGTTGATTTGTCAGGATTTGGTCAGGCTATACAGAAGGAAACATACTACTCAGAGCTGCTTAATTAAGATAGATTTGAATAAGGCTATGACAGTGTGGAGTGGGCATTTGTAGAAGAGATGTTGCATGCAATGAACTTCCCTCAGAAGTTCATCAAATGGATTATGGATTGTATAAAAACCACACAGTACAGTGTAGCAATAAATGGGGGATTATATGGGAATATAACAGGGAAAAGAGGCTTACGACAGGGTGATCCTATTTCACCCTTGATATTTGTCATATGCATGGAATACTTAACTAGAATTTTGAATAAAGTGGTTGGGATGAAGGAATTTGGATTTCATACAAAATGCAAAGGAATGAAGCTTAATCATCTTTGTTTTACTGATGACCTGCTGCTGTTTTGTAAAGGTAATTATCATTCAGCAATGTTGATGCTAAGGGGTCTACAAGCTTTCTCAAATGCTTCAGGATTGACAACAAATGCAGGCAAGTCAAACATATTTAGTGCAAATATGGTAAAGAAAGAGTTGGAAGACATGTGTGAGACAATTGGTTACAAGAAAGGAGCATTACCATTTAGGTACTTGGGGGTTCCAATTGCAGCAAAAACGTTATCTGTTATGGATTGTGAGGTACTAATTGATAAAATGACAAGTAGAATTAAAACCTGGAGCTCAAGGAGTCTGGCATATGCTGGGAGGGTGCAGTTGATGAACTCTGTACTGCTACATATACATTCTTACTGGTCTTCAATATTTCTACTTCCAAAATGGTGCTGAAAAAAGTGACTGCAATATGTAGGAACTATATTTGGGATGGGAAAGAGCACACTAATAAAGTACCATTGGTGGCTTGGGATATAGTATGTCGACCAAAACACAAAGGAGGTTTAGGGGTAAAGGATTGTGTAGTATGGAATGAGGTTGCCATTGCTAAATATTTATGGAATATTTCTCAATAGGCTGACAACTTATGGGTCAAATGGGTGGATCATATATATATGAAAGGAGTTCAATGGAAGCAGTACAAGCCACCAGTAGATTGTAGCTGGTACTGGAGAAGCATATGCAGTATAAAAGATAAAGTAAAAGATGGATACAGGGGGAATTATTGGAAAAAGGGAGGAGGAAAATACACAATACAAGAAGGATACAAATAAATGAAAGGGGAGATGGAAGACTGACCATGGGCTAGATGGATATGGAGTAATGTAAACATCCCTAAACATAGCATGATATGCTGGCTTGCAGTTCGACAGAGACTGCTGACAAGAGAAAGACTAGAAAAGGTAGGTGTATGCACAGAGACAAGATGTGAAATATGTGGAGGGAGCAAGGAAACAATACAACATCTCTTCTTTGAATGCAAGTTTTCGAATGAATGTTTGAAGATGCTGTTGAAATGGTTAGGCAAGGGAATTCAAGACCCAGATATTGAAAATGTATGGAAGAAATTGACGAGGAATGTGAGAGGTAGAATGAACAGGAAATTCATTACAACAACAATATCGGCACTGATATATAAAATATGGATGGTTCGAAATGAGGCAGTATGGAACAATAAGGTGATGCATCCAGAGTTGCTACGCAAGCAGATCAAGCAGGAATGCAAAATCAAATTGAAGATGCAGAATATAAGGAAAGAAGGTAGAAATAGTAGGAAATGGCTAGAGCAATTGTATGTAACAGTTTAGCTAGAGATGAAATAGAAAAGGAGGGAAGATAGAGTATTTTGCGACTAGAAGATTTCTTCTAGTTTGTACCGTTTTTTTACAAAAAATGTGTACTGGTGTTTGAGAGATTAATAAAAAATTTCTTTACACCAAAAAAAGTTTGATGTTTGTTTTAAAAATTTTATGGAATATGTATGAAATATTAATTTAGAATCAAATAAATTAAAAAGATTAGAATTCAGAACCTATAAGTTTTAAATCCTGACTTCCGTCCTATGCCAAATTGAACTTATTAACACTAAATCATTGAGACTAACCTTTGTGGCCAAGTACTATAACTATATGTTCATCACTAGTATTGTTTGTTTGGTAAATTAATTGTATACAAGTGTAGAACCTGACAATCAAGAAAAGTTAAAAAAATTCTGGTAATAATCGGAAGCTAGTAAACTCCTCTTTTCTCGAAGAAGAAAATTTTGGGATTCTATTATATTGCAAAGACTACCTCTTTCTTTAGAATTGAGAGAATATTAAATGAGGAGCAACCATGAAAAGGATGAGAATTTCAAATGAAAGAATGAAGACGTGTGTTTATTTCGAAATACGAGTAACAATTACACTTGTAATGTGGTTATAAGGCGCGATTTGATTTAATGCCAATTGATAAACGAATGGATAACTAGATGAATTTAAATGATTAAAATGAATCAAACCAGTGTCGTTGCAACTTATCGATCTCGATCGGAACAGGCTCGAGATCAAGAGTTAAGAACAAATAAGAAAAGCAAGAACAATAGCAAATTATAAGCAAGTAAAAGAGCAGTGTATTGTTATTTCTCATCAAGAGAATGTAATGTATGATGATTACAAATGAACATGGTTCCTCTTTATATAGTAGAGGAATCTTAAATAAGGTATAACTCCAATTTCGGAAGTAAAATCTATGATTGGTATCAATAATTGTTGGCGAATCTATCAATCCCGAGATTCCCGCCGAGATTTGTGGTCGATCGTTGATATCTCGCTATTCCGTTGCCCGATGTCGATCGTGTCCGATCTCGATCTTTCGGTATTCATATTCCTGGAGCTCGAGCTGGCTTCGATATGAACTTAATATCGAGGCAGACCCTTGAGCCCATAAAATCGAACGTGCTCGATTTTAACTGTATGCAGATAGTCTCCACGTTTCTTAGAATAAAATGATAAGAAACGACTTGAGCCTCGATTCCTCTATACCTCGATCATGACGTCATCTCCATGACCTAAGCGATGGACGTGACCGAAATGTCCCGTCGGCTCGGTTCCCAAAACCATCAATGCATGTCAGTCGTTGGTCGGCCACTAGTGATACCGAACCGTCGTCACAAGCATATAAATACCATCTCTTTGTTGATTCAAACACTACTTTGCTTTGATTACAAACTCTTGACTCCCCGATTCTCTTTATTTTTCTCTCATCGCCGCCAATTACGCCACAGTTGTTTTTACCGGAGCCACCAATTCTACACCTTCTTTCTACTTTGTTTACACACACAAATGGCAAAAACCTCCAAAACGGTGTCACACTAGTTAATTCCTTCTCTATCTCTGCTGCAGCAGAAGGTAGAGAAGATTGAGCTACTCTGGGCAGAGGTCAATCAGGTCAAGGCCGACTGTGATCAGTGAAAAGAGAAGATAGACCGCCTTGCTGCGGAAAAGGAGGCAGCCTTGGAAAAACTATCTTCGGTTGAGGCCCAATTTCGAAGCCTCAGAGAGAAAAGTTCGGCCCAATCCAAGAGGGTCGAAGAACTCGAAGCCGGGTATGCTGAGGACAAGGCGGAGACCAAAAAGACCAAGGTCATGGCGGACAAGTCCATTGCCATGACCGGGCCGATGCTGAGGCAGTTCAAACACAACTAAGGGAGGCCTCCGACCGGGAGCAGTGGCGTAATGATTTGGCAAAGTGCCAATCCCGGAGGGAAACCCTCGAGTAAATCCATGCTTGAGGTTTTGACCTCTCCGAGGAAATTGCTCGGGCCAAAGAGCTCAAGACTGAATCCAGACAGCTCGCCTCTTCCGATGAAGAGGATGATGATGCAGAAGGAAGCCGAGGCGGGTCCGGAAGTGGAGAAGATGGAGATGAGGCCGCTGAAGAAATTGCTCCTGGAGAAGCTGCTCGAGAGGAAGTCGGTACTTAGGGGACTATCCCCCATCGTAGTTAGATTTTATTTTTTCTTCTTTTGGTAAGTCCTTGACTGGCCTCTTGTACATATTTTTTTACATATAATAAAGAGACTCTTTCTTCGAATTCCTTCACAAATTCCAAGTTTATATATGTTTTCTGTCTTTATTGAGAATGTTGGGAATTACCATTGTTGTAATCTTACTAACTTCAATTTGATGCCAAAGTAAACCCTTAAGTTTTTCATTCTTATGAGGGTAAGTCCCCGAGTTCAAAATTTGTTCGATATCTTATTTCGGGGGTGGCTTGATCGAACTTGTAGATGTGTTATCCAGGTTCGAATGAATCTTGAACTTAGTACAAAGTAAACCCTTAGGTTTTTATCAAATGATTGTTAAGTTTTTCGAGCTTACAGCAATATATCCCTTAGGGTTTTTGGGTGAACCTTCGAGCTATAATTGACTTTTATTTGAGCTCGGAATAGCGGAACCCTTGGGTCTGAATCGAGTGAGAACGAAGTCTCAAACTCTTAATTGTATTGGCCCTTAGACTCATTTAAATTGGCCCTTAGGATCTTTAGGTTTTCCCTTAGGCTCTTTGGGTTGGCCCTTAGGCTCTTTAGATCGGGCCGATTCGGCCTCCTAAAATGGCTATTATTTTTCCCTTTTTAGCTAAAAGACTTATGAAAATTTCTTTATGCCTTAGCATATGTTTTTTTGTGCCCATTGGGTTTTCGAGGGTCTGATGATCGGAACCCTATTTTCCTTTTCGTGCCTCAACGTGTTTGTGTTAAGATAATTTGATACCCCTTGAGGTTTTTTCAAAGTAGGATATTATCGAAGCCTTTAATTATTCGATGGCTGATTTTATCGAAGTCCTTTTTTATTTGCTTTACTGAGGGTAGCCTTATTTAACCGATTTTTCAAAGTATTTGAAGGCCTTTAGTTTGTAGCGGAAGTCGGACGTCTCCGAGCCGCATTATTTTGGCCGTAGCCTTTAATGTGGTCGTAGCCATTGATGTGGCCGTAGCTTTTAATATGGCCGTAGCCTTTAATGTGGTTGTAGCCTTCGGGTATGTATCTTGGACTTATTTCCCGATAACATTTCAAACTTGTTCAAAATGTTAGTCCCCGAGTGTGATGGCCTTGGATTATATATCGAGGGGTGCCTCTTTGAGGTCTTATGATTTAGAACTACGATAGCTCGAGTGTGCAGTCCCAAGTGTTCGAGGTACGCTCGTACTTGGCCCTTGAGCCATTTTTCGCAAGTGTTAGTTTTGCACAATAGATCAGAATCATAAGTACATACTCGTATAGTAGAAAATTTACTTCGAAACATGAGATGTTCGAGAAAAGAGAATGCTTCTTTGAATAATTTATACATTCGTACATGTTTTGTTGTCGGTACTCGGCTAATCTATACGATTTATTCGACCGTTTGTCCCATTTCAATATCCTATCGAGACTCATTGATACTAGATATATCTCTCGAACACATAACATCTGGGGTGATGCCCCCCAGTATTCGAGGTTAATTACAAAGAAGACTTGGATACTGTTGAATTATCCTCAGGTATCACATAATTGTTGCCTCGTTAAAAACCTCGCCGAAAAAACCCATTTGGGATAAGAACCGGTCTAAGGGAAAAAGAGTGCAACACGCATACTTTAAAACTTGAGGTATCGATATTATATGTCGAATTCCTACAATGAGTTAGTTCTGAATACTTATATAAATGAAAGAAAAGAGAAAGTCATACCTTAGCAATAGTATCGCTTGAGAAGAGATATGTTCTAGTTATTCGACAATGGTTCGCCGTTCATTTTTTCGAGTTTGTAAGATCTTTTCCCGACTATGTCGAGGATTTGGTAGGGTCCTTCACAGTTAGGACCGGGTTTCCCTTCATTAAGATCTCGAGTTTTGATGGTGACTTTTCTTAGGACTAAGTCCCCGACTTTGAAATGTCGAAGGTTTGTTCTTATGTTGTAGTATCTCTCGATTCGTTGCTTTTGTGCTGCCATTCGAACAAGTGTAGCTTCTCGTCTTTCATCTAACAACTCGAGGCTGGTATTCATGGCCTCGTGGTTTGATTCCTCCATTGCATGTCGAAACCTGGCATTGGGCTCTCCGACTTTGACCGGTATCAAGGTTCCGGAGCCATATAATAAGGAAAATGGAGTTTCTCTGGTACTAGACTTCGATGTTGTCCGCTACGCCCATAGGACCTCGGGAAATTTTTCTCTCCACTTCCATTTGGCTTTGTTTAGCCTTTTCTTCAAGTTTTGAATGATAGTTTTGTTCGTTGACTCGACCCGTCCGTTCCCACTCGGGTGATACGGTGTCGAGAGTATCCTCTTTATTTTGTGATCTTCGAGGAATTTTGTCACTTTGCTGCCGACAAACTGTTTTTCGTTATCACATACTATTTATGCGGGTATCCCGAATCGGCATGCGATGTGATCCCATATAAAATCGATCACTTCTTTTTCCCTAACTTTTTCGAAGGCATGTTCTTCAACCCATTTAGAGAAATAAACAGTCATGAATAATATGAACTGAGCTTTACCTTGGGCCGACGGCAGAGGATCGACGATGTCCATTCCCCATTTCAAGAATGGCCTTGGGGATAAGACCGAGTGAAGTTGTTCGTCGGGCTGGTGGATCATCAGTGCAAACCTTTGACATTAATTGCATCTTCGAACGAACTCCTTAGAGCCTTTTTCCATGTTATCCCAATAATATCCTGCTCTGACAACCTTTCGAATTAGTGACTCGGCGCCGGAGTGATTTCCACAAGTGCCTTCTTGGATTTCTCGTAGAACATAGTCAGTATCTCCTGGTCCCAAGCATACTGCCAATGGACCATCGAACGTCCTCCTGTACAATGTTCCATCTTCATATAATGTGAATCGAGCGGCTTTGGTCCGTAAGGCCCTCGATTCTTTTGGATCCGGCGGAATTTTCCCATTCTTCAAATATTCGATGTATTTGTTTCTCCAGTTCCAAGTCAGACTCGTAGAGTTTATTTTGGCATGTGTTTCCTCGATCACAATTCTCGAGAGTTGGACGGCAGTCCCCGAGCCGATCTCATCTTCTTCGACCGATGACCCCAAATTGGCAAGTGCATCGGCCTCGGTGTTTTGCTCTAGAGGGATGTGTTGTGGAGTCCATTCTTTAAAACGGTGCAAGGTTACCTACAATTTGTCTAAGTACCTTTGCATCCTATCTTCTCGAACTTCGAATGTTCCGTTTACCTAGTTTACCACCAGTAGGGAGTCGCATTTAGCTTCAATTACTTCCGCTCCCAAGATTTTAGCTAGCTCGAGACCTGCAATCATGGCCTCATACTCGGCCTCGTTGTTAGTCAATTTGGCAGTGTTAATGGATTGTCTAATAATATTGCCCGTAGGCGGTTTCAAAACAATATCGAGCTCGGACCCTTTCACATTCGAGGCACCGTCTGTGAAGAGAGTCCATACCCCCCGATCATGTACCCGATTTAAGTAGAAGTTCCTTTTCCACTTCGGGTACGAGGGTTGGCGTAAAATCGGCCACGAAGTCCGCTAAAATTTGAGACTTAATGGTCGTTTGGGGTTGATATTCGATATCATACCCGCCAAGTTCGATGTCCCATTTGGCCAATCGACCCGATAATTCGGGCTTGTGCAAAACATTTCGGAGTGGATGAGTGGTGATTACACATATGGGATGACACTAAAAATATGGCTTTAATTTTCTAGATGCGCTTATTAATGCAAGTGCCAATTTCTCTAAGTGTGGATACCTAGTTTCAGCATCTCCTAGGGTCTGACTCACGTAATAAACAGGAAACTGCGTACCTTTCTCTTCTCGAACTAATACACCACTTACTGATATCTCGGACACTGCGAAGTATAGGTACAGCTTCTCATCTGCCTTTGGAGTGTGGAGATAAGGTGGGCTCGATAGGTATCGATTCAATTCCTCCAATGCTTGTTGACGTTCGGGGTCCATGTAAAATCATTTTTCTTTTTGAGTAAGCAAAATAACATGTGGCTTAGATCTGATGACTTCGAAATGAATCGGCCCAGGGCAGTTATCTGTCTGATTAGCCTCTGAACGGCTTTCACATTTTCTACGACGGCGATGTCCTCGATGTCCTTGATCTTATCGGGGTTGATTTCGATTCCCCGATTTGACACCATGAAGCCGAGGAATTTGCCCGAGCCGACCCTGAAAGAACACTTTTGGGGGTTAAGCTTCATGTTGTACTTCCTCAAGATTTTGAATGTCTCCTTCAAATGAGTCAAATTGTCCTCTGCGCGCAGGGACTTAACTAACATATCATCAATGTAAACTTCCATTGATTTACCTATTTGTTCTTCTAACATCTTGTTAACTAGGCGTTGATATGTAGCTCCTGCATTTTTTAGCCCGAAGGGCATTACATTATAACAATAGGTCCCATACTTAGTGATAAAAGAAGTCTTTTCTTGATCCTCTGGGTTCATCTGGATATGATTGTACCTAGAATAGGCATCGATAAAGGTAAGAATCTCATGGACGGCCGTGGAATCGATCCTGCGATCTATGTTAGGCAATGGAAAAGAGTCTTTTGGACATGCCTTATTCAAGTCCTTATAGTCTACACACATTCTAAGTTTGTTCCCCTTTTTGGGGACTATGACTACGTTAGCTAACCATTCGGGATATTTTACCTCCCAAATGGACCCTATTTTGAGAAGTTTGGTTACCTCGTCCTTTATGAAGGCATGCTTTACCTAGGACTAGGGTCTTCTCTTTTGCTTTATCGGTCTGAACTTGGGATCTAGGCTCAGTCGATGAGTTGTTATCTCCGATGGGATTCCTATCAATCCTTCATTCGGGTAGATACTATATCAGTATCGCCTATTCGAGCTCCTTGAATGTTGACTTGGTTGCATATGATTCTTCGGGAATAACAAAGGTTCGAGGAGCGAGAAAATCCTCTTCTTATTCCTCGATTATCTGCTTATCTGATTCAGTCGAGGCTGGGGGCGGTGATTGCTATTTGGTCGTCTTCTTATCTTTGGTGCTCGATTTGTTCAAGGTCGAGGGTGTTGATACCGGCGTCACCTCGTCAACTGCAAACATTTCCTTTGCAGCGTGTTTTTCCCTGTAAACCGTTTTCACACCGTACACTGTTGGGAACTTCATCATTTGGTGAAGGGTCGACGGCACTGCCCTCATGTTGTGATCCAGGGCCTTCCGAGCAGTGCATTATATCTCATGTCTCCTTCGATGACATGGAATTTTGTATCTTGGATAGTCCCGGCCACGTTTACAGGTAGGATTATCTCCCCTTTCTTTGTTTATCTAGCCATGTTGAAGCCGTTTAGGACTCGAGATGTAGGTACAATTTGGTATAGCAAGTCGAGCTGCTCTACGACCCTCGATCTGATTATGTTTGGTAAGCTACTTGGATCCACTAGAACACGTTTAACTTGAATTTTATTTAACAAAATAGAAATTAACAGGGCGACGTTGTCCGGCTGAGAGATTTTTTCTGCTTCTTCGTTATTGAACGATAGAGTGCCTTCGGGAACATAGTCTCGAGTCCATTTTTCGCTGATGATCAACACCTTGGTGCGTTTGAATATAGGCTCTTGTGGGACGTCGACCCTGCCGACGATCATGTGAATAACATGCTGAGGTTCTTATTGCTTGTTCTTTCTGTTGGAGTCTCTTTCCCTGAAGTGATTTTTAGCCCGATCACTGAGGAACTCTCGAAGATGACCTTCGTTAAATAACCGAGCTACCTCCTCTCTCAATTGTCTGCAGTCTTCTGTCTTATGGCCTTGCGTGCCATGATACTTACACATCAAGTTTGGATTTCTTTGAGAGGGATCGGTCTGTATAGGTCTGGGCCACCTGGTGTCTTTGATCCTTCTGATAACCGATATAATCCCCGATGCGTCGACACTGAAATTGTACTTTGATAATCGAGGCGCTTCTGTGGGATCTGCATATTTGTCGAAGCCTGTTTTACTCATAAGTCCTCGAGAGTTCTTCCCTCGGTCACCCCTTCGGTCATTTTCGGGCAGGGTTGTGTCCCAGATGGTTGTTCCTTCGATCTGAAACATATGGCTGATACTGATCTTTATTCGGACTTGATTCTCTATCAACATCTCTCTGATTTTTACATGTCGACCAGTTTGGATGTACTGAACCTGAGGGGGCTCCCAATTGGTCGTCCTCGACCCTGATCTTTGACTGATATCGGTTGTGAACATCTGCCCAAGTCACAGCCGGGTACTCGATCAAGTTCTGTTTCAATTGGCGCGATGCGATCGAACTCCGCTCATTTAATCCTTGGGTGAAAGCTTGAACAACCCAATCATCAGTGACTGGTGGTAATTCCATGCATTCCATTTGGAATCGAGCTACGAACTCCCTTAGCATCTCGTTATCCCTCTGCTTTACTTTGAAGAGATCTGATTTTCTTGTTGCAACCTTTATGGCTCCAGCATGTGCCTTTACAAACGGATCCGCCAACATGGCAAACAAATCGATAGAGTTCGGTGGCAAGTTGTGATACCAAATCATAGCTCCCTTCGACAGGGTCTCCCCGAACTTCTTTAACAGTGCAGAGTCGATTTCGTTATCCTCCAAATCATTGCCTTTTATGGCGCACGTATAAGAAGTAACGTGTTCATTGGGGTCTGAGGTCCCGTTGTATTTAGGTATATCGGGCATACGTAACTTCTTTGGGATGGGCTTCGTACCCGCACTCGGAGGGAATGGTTTTTGCACAAACTTCTTGGAGTCCATTCCCTTTAAGATCGGTGGTGCCCCCGGTATATGGTCAACTCGAGAGTTATCAGTTTCCACCTTCTTGTCGTTGGCCTCGATTTTCTTTTCTCCGGATTCTATTCTCTTAGTAATCTCCTCGAGCATCCTCATTATAGCAGGATCGGTTGTCGAAGCTAGTAATAATCAAGAAAAGTTTTAAAAAAAATCTGGTAATAATCGGAAGCTAGTAAACTCCTCTTTTCTCGAAGAAGAAAATTTTGGGATTCTGTTATATTGCAAAGACTGCCTCTTTCTTTAGAATTGAGAGAATATTAAATGAGGAGCAACCATGAAAAGGATGAGAATTCCAAATGAAAGAATGAAGATGTGTGTTTACCTCGAAATACGAGTAACAATTACACTTGTAATGTGGTTATAAGGCGCGATCTGATTTAATGTCAATTGATAAACGAATGGGTAACTAGATGGATTTAAATGATTAAAATGAATCAAACCAGTGTCGTTACAACTTATCGACCTCGATCGGAACACGCTCGAGATCAAGAGTTAAGAACAAATAAGAAAAGCAAGAACAATAGCAAATTATAAGCAAGTAAAAGAGCAGCGTATTGTTATTTCTCAGCAAGCGAATGTAATGCATGATGATTACAAATGAACATGGTTCCTCTTTATTTAGTAGAGGAATCCTAAATAAGGTATAACTCCAATTTCGGAAGTAAGATCTATGATTGGTATCAATAATCGTTTGCGGTTCTGTCAATCCCGAGATTCCCGCCGATATTTGTGATCGATCGCTGATGTCTCGCTATTCCGTTTCCTGATGTCGATCGTGTCAGATCTCGATCTTTCGGTCTTCGTGTTCCTCGAGGTCGAGTTGGCTTCGATATGAACTTAATTTCGAGGCAGATCCTTAAGCCCATAAAATCGGACGTGTTCGATTTTAACCGTATACGACGTGCCTCCTCTAAGCATCTGTATTCTGCATAGTTGGGTTTTTGCACCTAAATTTTCCACTTCTAGTGTGAGATATTAGATTCTGCAGACACTACAAGAAATAGGACATACGAATGTCGTATTTTGTAGTTCAAATGTCATAAATTTAATCACCGACATTTAATTTATATTTGTCTAAAAGTCGTAAATTTTAATGTCGGGAATTTTCCAAAATGTCGGAAAAAGATTTGCGACATTTATTTGCAGACTTTTACAGAAATGTCACTTAGATTTTTCTGACATTTAAGCTAATGTTGGTAAAAGTCTTGCGACATCTTTTATAGCCTTTAAGAAATGTCACATTTAATTTCCAACATTTAGGTTAATGTCAATAAAATATTTACGACATTTCTTTAGAATTTTATGAAATGTCATTAAAACTTCTGCAACTACCTAAAAGATAATAATAGTCATTCATTTATTTCATTATACATGAGACAAATACTTATTTGTATATTTGTAAATATCAAACATCATACACAATGTAACAAAGATAAATTATAGGTAAAGTGATTGCTTTCAGTACTGTATACAAAGAACAAAAGTACTGATCGACTAAGTGTAATCCTTACAAATTTGAACAATTTAAAAGGTGTCAACATACAACTACACTAATTTGAATTAATTCTAACTTATACAATAAATACAGCGACAACGATTAACAGATCCATCTTTCCACAAGTCAATCATTCCCTTTCCAGTAATTGATCAGACATCCTGTACAAAAAATCCACATAAGAAAGAATTATAACAATATCACACAATAACAATATATCCAATATTATCCCACACCGCGGGGTCTAGGGAGGGTAGTGTGTACGCAGACCTTACCCCTACCTTGTGATGATAGAAAGGTTGTTTCCAATAGACCCTCGACTCAGGAAAGCATAAGCACAACATTAATGAAAATATAGACAGGAAGGGACAGTACCAAAAACCATATAAAGCAGAATAAAAACAACAAGACAATAAGGTGATCAACAATGAAAGAAAACAACGGTTAAGCATAAAAATCTACTACCAACAGAACGTGAGAGTCCATGTAAATATTACTGTTATGAACACTCTAGACTAATTACTCTACTACCCTAATCCTCAACCTCCATACCTTCCTATGAGGAGAAAATTTTGCAATATCATATAGGGGATAAAAGTAAAAGTGCCTTGTATATTTTTTTTCAACCCTATTATTTCTAGTCAATAAGAAGAAATTGCCCAAAACAACAAAGATGTCATAAAACATCTGTTAAACATGATAAATGATCACCTTTGCAAATCTGAATCTATTTTTTCCAGAACTGATACTATAGCAAAAAAGTTAACCTATTCAACTTTCACATGGTAAGACATCTCCATTTCTTTCAAAAGTCTTTTTTTAAACTGAAAGATAAAGAAGAAAAAGTGTTAGAAGCCCAAAAGGATGGCAACTTGTCTTATTCTTTTCTGCAACTCATTTAAAAGCAAAAATTACTAGTATAATACACAAGGAATCTCGCGAATGGATAAGCTAATTTGCTTTCTTCAACCAAGGAGGATCTAATCAAATATAAAATCATTAACTACAACGAGTAAAACCAGATGTGATAAAGAATTTTTATACATTCTGATGTTACCAAAATTCTTACACAATATATATAACTCACAACATCTACACCAATTTTAACAGCATTACAGGGGCATCCAATTATAAAAAGGTATACCAATTCTCTTTAGTAACAACAAAGAGAACCTTTCAAATTTTTATAAATGTGATGTCAAATATCCAAGGCTAAATAGTGTCTCAAAACATCACTCCATGCCTATAGACAAGGTTGGTGAGAAAAATTGGTCTAACTGAAATGTAACAATAAATTTAACAAACCCAAACAATTAAACTCAACTGACCTTATGGAACTATTCAACGTCTGCAAATTCTTTAATAACACCAAAAGCAACTAAAGAGAAAAGAGGAAAATTTGATTAACTATTAGCTTACTTTCAGAAGAAGTGAAAATTGAAATAAGCCTCACGAACAATAGATTGAACAAAGCCAATCTGTAACGAAACAACCACAACAATATATATATATATATATATGTATATCAAAACACATGCATCTAATTAACCCTAGAACACACACCCCGTAATTCCCTGGCAAAGACTATCATTCTAAACATCAAATACTCAACAACATAAGTAAGTAGAAAGAAACGGAATGAAAAGAAAAACATATAAAAATTAATCACTGAACGAATTATTTAGGAATATTGAAATTGATAGTTGGTGAAGAAAAATATATAGGAGTAACAAAAATAACAAAAGTTGGTGAAACCAGAATCATCATGGTGGCAGAAAAAGATATAGATATAAAAATTAATATGTAGATAGAGAGAGAGATGAGTTAGGGTTACCTCAATACGGCGGCCGGCGATGCTGGAAGAGAAGGGAAAGTGCGGCAATGGTTAGGAAGAATTGACGGCGTGGTGAGCAGAATGAGGGCAAAGGTAATTTTAGAGAGTAAATAGGAATTGCATATTAGTAATCTTTTGGTGGAGGGGATAAATTATATTTTAACTTTTAATTATTACTATTTTGTAGTGACTATTCCCTCCAATTGCTGAGTGATATGATGACATTACAATTAAAAGTGTCATTAATTGCCATCTAATAAATGACATTTTAGTTAATAGTAGCAACAGTTTGGGACATTTTTCACCAAGTGTCATTGTTTTGTGACACTTTTGCAGAAAATATCAGGAAATTATATATTTTCCGACATTTACACTAAATAAATGCCCGTTGTTTATGTGATCTCGCAATTGTTTTCTTGGAATTTTCCTTTTCTTGGATATTGCATCATTTCACCGTCATTTATTAATTTCCCCTACTATCTAAAAGATGATAAGAACATGCAGAGGGACCAAACTTTCTTCTTGTATTCAACTTCTTCTTTTTCTTTTTTATTTTTTTTGGTGTTTTGCTGATGCATAATGGAAGGAGGAGAAATCATCTCGTTTGGATATTATCTTCCTCATCATATATACTTTTATAAGATCTCTGAAATATTTTAAAAGATGTTAACCCCAAATTGGAATTTGTCACAACAATTGTATACGTGTTATTTTGAATATTGAATATTCTTATATGAACGTAACGTTGACATGCAAAAACTGAGTGGTTTGTGTGGTGTTTTGGTAATTTGTCAAACAACAAGGGAATGTGACATGCATATATTAGTTCAATCAAAAAAGAAGTTTCTTTAAAAGGGAAGATGAGAAATGGAAGATGGAATTTAAAAGATGGTATGAGAAGATAAGGAGATTGTCGTGGCATTGGCGTCTGCTATCTCTGTCCACTTCTTACAACCTAATTATCCCTTTCATCTCCATCTAATAATATCCCAGTGTGCTCCACACAAAATTACGTTAATTTTCTCTTGAATATAATTTCATATATAAGGAACATGCATAAATACTAGTAGTGTCAAATTTTAACAAATGAAATCAAACTTGGTCAATTCATGCAGGTTTGGATGGATTGAGCTGGACAGATATTCATTTCCGGGTCAATTGGTCATAACCAAAGTTAGCTCATCTAAAAGTTTGAGCCAATAATTTGGACGGTCTAAGTAACCCAAATTTACTCGTAAGAAAATTTATCAATAATATTTTTTGAGTTTGGTTGGTTAAATAGAGCTAGTCACGATAAATTAAAGAAAAATAGAAATGTTAATTAGTTTGATTTGTCACTAAACAAAGAACAAATTATATAAATAAAAACTCATTTTAAGTTGAGTCTGATAAATTATGACCATCACTTGGCCAAATTAACTCATCCACTTGGCCAAGCAAAGTGCAGACAACCTATGATGACCCAACACATAACGATTTAACCTATTTTTACCCGTATAAATTTAATTCAAGTCGTTCATTTGATACCCCTAATTTTTTATCGTTAAATTATAAAACAAAAGACAAACAATAACATTATTATTATTAATAATATAAGCAAAGTTGATATATGAACTGCACTCACACGTCTAGCGAATTGATTATTTTTTATATAGCTAAGCAGCAACGCGCAACAAACATGAAATGAGGAGTAAAAACAAAGCATGTGACGTTATTTGTTAATTATAACATAAGAGATAAGCATTTACATAAGGTTGTTAATTGAGTCATGAGCGACGCATCGGAAAGGAAATATATAAGGATTAGTAAAAAGCATGCCATGTGGAAAAGAAGATCTAGGGACCAAATATATTGATGTGCTCGATTATCTTCTTTTGCTGTTTTAAGGCCAGACTTATCACGATAAAGTGCATGCTTTCATACCAACCTATGCTCGTTATGACACGATTCAACCACCTTTCCCAAAATAGAGTACGATCGGCAAGAATCTAAAGTAGAATGACACTGTCACTGAAGAATGGAGGTGTATATAATTGAACCCTAAATTGACCTCAACGGCCTAAGGCTATTTCTTTTGAACATGATGAATCTCAACTTCCATCTGCCGCTGGAGGCAAAGTCTAGGACAGATGCCAAGGATTCAACTGAGTGCGGAGCATGGGCCAATTTATGGTGTGTTTGGTATAAAAAAAAATATTTTCCTTAAAATGAGTGATTTTATCACTTAATCGGAACTAAATTTCAGACGTCCAAAGCAAAGTTGAACTTGTTCATCCATTGCACTTGGTTTGATCGTTTTGACTCTCTTTAATTCAATTCTCTACTGTTAATAGTTCATTCGTGTTAAATTAATCACATATCCTTTAGCCGCGTATAAATTTAATTGTTATTCATTTTAAGGTTAGATAGTTTGACCACCACCGTGGGGCTAAGGATAATAGTGGTGATTTAGTACGAATCTACATAACACATCCTATTTTACACTTGTTCTTTGAAGCTTGATTTCAAGTTAATCTAAAATGTCAAATTCTCAGTCAGCTCGCTTGAATGATGTACCCCATGTTGATCCCAATCGTTGATTCGGTCGACGCTAACTCACAGGTTGCCATCAATATCAAACAGCTAATTGACCCCGAAAATAACACTCGCGGGGCACCCTGACCATGGGCTCGAGAAGCACCAGAAGGGGAAGGTGATCGATGGAGTCTGCTTGCGATTGATTTTCGAAATGTTACAAGATCAGCAGGCGGCAATAGCACAGCAACAGACCTAAAGTCATGCCCAAAACAGGATCGAGCTCGAGCGGATTAGAGAAAACGCTCGATGAGATGAACGGATTGCCGTGGAACCGGATGAGTTCGGGCCTAGGGAAACTTTCGAGGAGATGAAAATGCTCGAAGCACTAACAAAGTCGATGGAGTTTGGTGAGAAAAAGATAGAGGCAAATGACAAGAAGGTGGAAACTTACAATTCGAGGGTCGATCAGATCCCGGGAGAGACTCCAATATTGAAAGGGCCGGATTCCAAAAAATTCATTGAGAAGCCTGACCGACGTCAATTTCGAAGAGATTTAGAATGCCCGACATTCCAAAATATAACGGGGCCATAGATCCAAACGAGCATGTAACCTCCTATACATGCGCAATAAAAGGCAATGACCTTGAATACGACGAGATCGAGTCGGTGTTGTTGAAGCAATTTGGGAAACATTGCCCAAAGGAGCAATGATCTGGTACCATAACTTGCCTCCAAATTCCATTGATTCATCTGATATGCTTGTGGATGCCTGCGTTAAGGCCCATGATGGAGCCATCAAGGCCGAGATGAGGAAATCGCACCTCTTCAAAGTCAAGCAGAGAGACAACGAGATGCTTAGGGAATATGTGTCAAGGTTCCAAATGGAGTGAATGGATCTAACCCCGGTCGCAGATGATTGGACCGTTCAGAAATTCACTCAAGGGCTCAACCCCCGAAGTTCTTTTGCTTCTTAACAATTGAAGCAAAACTTGGTGGAGTACCCATCGGTTACTTGGGCCGATGTCCATAACATGTATCAGTCGAAGACTAGAGTTGAGGACGACCAAGTGAGGGCCCATCAGGGTCTGTTTACTCCAATAGAGCGAACGAAAGATCTAAAAGAATCATGTATATGGAGCCAAGGCCAGTCAGAGATCAATTCAACAATACAACTTAGACAGACGAGGAAACGGGCCTGGTCGCCACCCAACCAGGAACAACTTGAGAAGTGATCAAGGACATAGAAACCGGGTTCTGATGAATAAAAACGATTTCAACAGATCACTTAGGGTAGGGAAGCCCCTAGATTATCAGAATATAACTTCAACGTGGACGCTGGAAGTATAGTGTCGGCCATTGGCTGCATCAAGGAGACCAAATGGAATAGGCCACTTCAGTCTGATCCCGCACATAGGGATTACATCTTGGTGTGTAAATTTTTACCATGGTACTCATGGTCACATGAACGAAGATTGTCGACATCTAAGGGTGGAAGTGGCTCGACTATTCAACAACGGGCACCTTCGAGAATACCTAAGTGAGCAAACCAAAATTCATTTCAGAAACAAAGACGTCAACAAATAAATTGAGCAAAAGGAGCCTCAACACGTGATAAAATGATCATTGGGGGAGTGGATGTACCACAAGGTCCAATGATAAACGTACCTAAGTTTCTATCACAAAGGAAAAACGCACGTGGGATTACGTCCTGGAGGGGTCCATTTCGTTCAGCGATGAGGACGTCGAAGGCGTCATCTAGCCTCATAATGTTGCACTGGTTATTGATACGCTCAATTTACACCTTAAAAGAATGTAAGCGATCGTTGTCAAATATAGTAACCCAACAAGGTTGGGGTCGAATCCCACAGAGAATAATATAAGGGCGTTTAGGAATGCTAGAGAATTATCATTTATCGCACAGTGCCAAACAAATATGATTTTGGGTTTTTGATAATTGTTTATAACTAAATGCGAAAATATAAACTAACCTAGAAAGCAATTAAAATGATAGATGACAACAAGTATCGATGCTTCGGGTATTACACTCGAGTAACGATCCAATGTATTTCACGATTTTACAAAT